>OVAX01001580.1:23690-42476 GCA_900406405.1 Lepidium africanum | reverse complement strand
GCATTGAATTTGTAGAACCCTTATGCGGGAAGGAGGGTTTATAGGTGCCGTCGATGTCACTACACAGGCCACAACGTCCGCTCATGTCGTTTTGAACTAGTTATGTTCAACAAACAAATAAAAAGGGCTATATTCTATTTGTTTTGATTTGTTTTTATAAGAGATAGATAGTCTTAAAATTTAGATTTTCGTGAGAACAAAGTTATAAAATAGTTAGCAAAAGAAGTTTTTGGGAAATCTTGATCATTTATGGCAAAGTTTTTATATACAAATAAAGGAATCATTTAATTATTAACAAAAAGTATCGTTTTCCAATGTATATAATAATCATTCAGCCAATTAAAAAATTAATTTGCAATTATAAATGATCAAAATAGATAAAAATGTCATTAATTTTACATTGAAAGTTGAAAACATTAAATAATTTGATACAAATTTTTTCTCTAAAATATTATTTAATATGAAACGGAAGAAATATTATTTTTTACAAGAGAAATGGACAATAAATACCAAAATAAATTCGAACTACCAATTTTATCTAAGTTTGTCGACAAAAAAAAAAATTATACCAATTAGTAGATCAATTTAACGCTAAAATTGACTTGTTAGTTAAAAGATGATGTGTATATATATTACAAACTAATAAAAATTTGTAGTATTTTTATCTCTATCAGTACAACTAAGAACCAGTATAATATGAAAATTTACGTTATTCAGAAATTTTCGTGGTACACATCAGTTTTTTTTTATAAGTTTTTTTTTAAAATAATAATTTTGATGAATCTTATACTTCTTGCAAAAAGAAAAAAAAAACACATGGAACACGAAAAGTACAAATATACTAATGAATACAACATGCCAAATAAAAAATTATCCAATAATATTTCTTTCGCTAACATTTAAATATTTAGCAAAACAGCACCAACTAACTGAAATGCTCACGCGTGGCCCAAAACTGTGTAATGGCCCATAAACTCTTTCTGGTCATTTCTAAAGACACTGTGTGTCGTTTATTCTCAGCAGAAACGCAAAAATGTAGTGTAGTCTCTGTGTAGAACATAAAAACGGCACCAACGAAACTGTCATCTTCGTCTACAATAGTCAATAGGCATAAATAGTTGTTCTCTTGCAGCTTCTTCTTGCTCAAAGACGAAACGAGAGATGAATCCTCAAACCGATAAGATCGTGAGAAGAACAACGATGGTAGCGACTGCTGTTGCTTCCTACTTTCTCTTAACTGGCGATTACGGTCCCGAACCCAACGTCCTTGATCCCGTCAGTTTTCGATATCTTCCTTCAAATTATTTAGTCTCACTTCTGTGAATAGACTTTCGTATCAGTGAAGAAGAATCTGGATAACAAAACCCTATTTTCCTTTGATAGAGTTGACCTTCTTAGCTGATTAGTTTTTGTCAAATTGATATTGTTTCTGGTTGAGATTTTGGTGATCTGAATGTGGAAACACTTGCTTGTTTCATTTATGATTTAGTTGAGAGATGAGTCTTGAGATTCTCTTACTTAGAAAAGGTGTTTTTGTGTATTTGTAGATCAAAAATAAGATATTTGCAGCTCAAGATTCTGTGAAGGATTTCTTTTTTCCACCAAAGGGAGAGCAATCTAGGAAAGATGACCAATCTGACACTGCAAAATGAGCCATGTAGCTACAAATTTAGATCTACTTTTGTGATCAACAAAAATGTAAACTGTTTTCAATAACTGGTCTTAATCATAGATGTTCTTTTCAACCAAAACCCACTCATCACCAATGTACATGCCAAGTGAACCTAAGATTTCATATTAACAAAATCAGCACAAATCTCTCTTATGGAAAGCCTAAACTTGAAAGAAAAATTGAGAAATCGATCAGTTAATTCTTCTTCTTCTGAAAGCTGGGTGAATGGTTACATCTAAAGAATCAAGTTTGTCGATATTCTCTATACACTCTCGCACTCTCTTTACAACTTTAGGTATATTCACAGCATTCTTTGATATTCTTTCCTTAAGCTGAATCATCTTCTCCTCACAGCCTTGCTCTTCGGTTCCCAATACAACAGGCACTTCTGCATAGCAAACAAACAAAGAAAGATTAAAGACCACATATTTGTTGATATAGCATACTGATACTATGAACCTTTCTCGAAACAAAGTCTCTTATGAACTACAATAAGAACATAGCAGACAACAAAAAGACTCAAGCTCTTACTTAAAAAGAAACTACACACAAACACAGACATCACAAATTGAGTAATTGATTGATTCATAATCAGTTTCTTACACAGAAGCCATTACTCGCACACTTGGCTCAGCTAAAAATTGTTCATTTAGAACACCCAATACGATTCCTTACATAAACTGCTTCTCCAACTGATGATACATGACCAAGCANGCTTCTCCAACTGATGATACATGACCAAGCATAACATATACAGGATGTAAAGACCTCTAATCAGCTAAAACATTAATCAAAATGTGCCAATAAAGTATGCTCAATAAGATTTTATCTTCAAAACCCAAAAGAGAGCGATTTTCAAGGAAAAGCCTCTACTATTTTGCACAACACCAAAAAATGGAAGTAATCGTAACGAAGAAAACGAAATCGTGAAACAGGGAAAAGAAGGAACTTGCCTGAGATGTTGAGGCATGAAGGCAACAGAGAATCGGACCCTGAAAGAACGGAATCGAGAGTGTTCCTGAGATGATTCGGTAGGGTTTGTCTATACTCGGAAATCTTCTTGGCCATCTGCCTCACATCTGACTCCAATTCCTCCAGATCGAGGTCCTCAAGTTCGAGATCTTGAGCCATGGATGAGATTTCTGGTTGCTTTTCCGATAACTTTCTCGTTCAGTAGGTTTCTTCTTTTTTCAAAATTGCCGAGAGAACGCTGTATGATGTTACTAATGACGGTACAAGATGCTATTGCTCCTCACTAAAACGACGTCGTTGTGTCTCAAGTTATAGGCTATACTGTAGCTGCTGCTTTTTATTATAAAAACTTTGTTTTTTCATAAACCAAAAAACTGAATCGTAGTTAAAATTATCATTCCATGATTGTTGAAACAATATCATCACCGTAGTTTAGAACAAACCAACATATGTATAAACCATATGCAAAATGTACGAGAATCTGATCTTAAGAAGTTATGTGACAAATGCAGAAACTCTATCACTATCAGTCTCAGTCGCATGCCTTCAGAGCTTGGCTCCGAAGGTTGGCTTAATAGTCACAGCTTCTTTTAGCAAAGCTTCTTGCGTCAATGATACGACCAGCTGCACACAGAGATTATCAGCTATGTTGATACCATATTTGATGCTTTAAGGATGCAATGCAGCAAACGTACCTCTCCTTTTCTGTTAAACATTTCCCCAGTGGCAAAACCGCGGCTTTCGGATGCAGTAGGACTCACCATCTGCATAAGAGAAATGTCTTAAATATATCTGTCTTGTTCACAGTTATCATTTTTAAATGATTAACTCAGAGCTTTGACAATAAGATAAAACTACAATATTGTTGCGATTTACTTTAGTTTAACATGTAAATCTACACAAAAAGAAATAAACTTCTAAGTGGTAAATCCATAAGCTAACGAATATCAGCTAATATATTTGCGCTTAGTGTTTTTAGGCAATTAGAGTTCAGTTTAGCTAAACAAACATGCTGATTTCCCTCATTAATAACTTTTCCTTCTTATGAAAGACTTCTCGTATTCTTCAGTAAGAACAAAAATTAAGAGCATACATGAGTTTTTCATACCACAAACAGCAACCAATCATCAGCTCTTAGATCTCGGTGGAACCACATCCTGCAAAGGGAAATAAGAAGAGTCAAAAACAATTACTTGAGGAATTCTTTTCGGAGGTGGTAAAGTATACATTCTACTTGTATTTACACTTCAAAGATGATAGACAACATATGTAATTATTTGTGTGCCTGCTAGTACATATGAATTACGTGGTTCATACATATGTTATAAAGAATCATACAAAGATACACTTGCTAAAAGAAAAGAAAGAGCTTACGTGTGGTCCAGGCTGAGAGCAGCTACACTCATGCCCTTTCTGCGGTGAGGGTTTAAACTAACACAGGCAAATATCAAATCTGAAGCATATGCAACCACACATCTGTATAAAAATGGCATGCGCAAGACAATCAGTAAGACCGCAAGAGATCTATGTCCAGACAAACCCCTAGCTGTCAATGTTACGATGATCTGGCTTTTCATAGTCTGGATTACACTTCAACTATACTGATTGTTAAACTGCTTAGAATTGTTAAAAGATGAGCATTACAATTCAAATCGTATAAATCATACACATGTCTTTTAAGCGGTCTTCACTTTAACACCACTGAAGTAGAGTTGCTCACCTGTGCAAAGCTTGATCATCCGAAAGATTTTCCTTTGCTCTAAACCAATATTTCAGTCTGCAAAATGATTTAAAGGATAGAAGAGTGGTTAGTTTTTATGAATAACCACATAGAAATGTAGTATAGTTGCTATAAACAACAATAGTAAACAATAAAACTGATTTATGCAGGATTCAGACAACTATATAACCTTGGAGAAGACTTTGTCTGTTCTGTGGAATAATTTGGCTCACAAAAGCGAATATCTATAGGCCATGGAGCAGTAATTTGAGTTGCAACTTTGTTTCGGTAATCCCTGACATGAAGAAACAAAAGAAAATTGTATCACTCTGAGCATTTGGAATAATTGGTCTGGCACAAGACTTCCACTTACCTAGGCAGCAGAGGGTCAGTCATACGTCGTTCATACATCTCCTCCCTTGGTAGAAGCTGCAATACAGGATAAAATGACAATCATTATAATTACTATAAGCCTCAAAGTAGGAGAATTGATATACCGTTTCAGGAGTTGGCATATGAGGCATGGTCGATTCCTGGTGAATAAAACCTTGTTGCTCTCTCTGAAAACCAAGAAAAAAGAAGTTCCAAGGTGTTTTTCTCTGTTGTGTAAGAGAAGCACAGAGATTCATTTCTGAATTATTTCAGGAATATAACATGAAACCTGAAATGACGCAAATAAGATAAATATGGTTTTTCCATTCTGTCTTGCATCTACTTTTCGGGTGGCAAAGTTGTTGCCATCACGTAAGCGATTAACTTCATATATGATGGGAACTGCGATAGTTACAAACTATAATAATATGCAAATTGTAACAGATGCGTGGGGCCAGAAATATTCAGAGAAAACAACAAGCATGGTTTTCAGTAACGAGGTAAAGCAGTTGCTTGCTTGCAAAAGCACATCAAAATTGTGTCCTTACTATTTAAGTCTCCAACACGAAGGAAATAGGAATGTAAATTATGGACTATCTTCATATATTCAACAGTTTTCGTTGCTGCAACAAGTGCCTGCGAAGTTTACGCAACTGTGTCACAGTGATTACAAGTTATTTCCATGGACTGTTAACAATAGCACAAAAACAAGCTAGATATGCAAATGAATCACATCAGCAGGGTTAATCATACGTGATGTAGCCTTTAATGAGAAATTTCCATACCTGTCCAACTAACTGCCCTCCATAAACTTTTCCAAAGGTTGGAGCATTGGGTAGAGTGAACCCTCGAAACACATCCAACTACAAGAATGAAGTACAAAAAAGATAAAAGATTTCTCGAAATTACTGACAGAGAAAGAACGTTATAAAACTACAAGTAATATAAATGCTCTGAGGGTAGCATAAATTTGTAATAATGTGATCGAAACAACGTTATAGTTCTGATTCCATAGAATGATAAAAGTGAATGGCTAGAATTCTGAGCATAAGGGCTGAAACTGAACAAATGAAGGGAAGCTAAGGGAAACTCGTACATCTAATGATTCAAGAGACAATATGTCTTTTAAACGACAGTGTGTCTCAAGTTCATTATCTGGATCGCCGGCTAACTTTGTCTCAAGCAAAGCACAATGATCAGACATCAAGAGTACGCAGGTAAGCTGCAAGAACAGAAAGAAAGAAAAAACAAACAGAACTAAGTATACTACTCCCTTCAGCATATTATGAGATCAAAGAAAACAAAGCCATTAAAGTAAAGAAGAGATCATTTTCAGAAGATACCTCTGACATAGCAACCACATCTGCTGAATATACATTCCCATATATACCTATGTAGAATCAAATGAAAGCTAATTCCACAATTTCAATTGACAAAAAGTTTTAAATACTGAATTTGAAGAATGGTCAGTATCGAAAGAATCATATTCTCACTAGGGCCAAAGAAATCAAATTGTTTCAAGAGGTACTCCTCTGGAGAGTTTTCCTCTCCAGCTGATCTCAGAACCTGAGCCTGCAAACAAAAAACCAAATGTAATTAAAGAACCCATTTGCAATAGCCTGTGATTTGACTATTCTATATCACACAAGTCACTTCACAAGCACCTCTCCTTCCAAGACAAAATAAACTCCATCCACATTCTCATCTTCGCGAACCAGATAATCACCTCTGTCTGCGGATCATATAGCCAAATGGGATCACATTTCAGGAAAAAGAACATAATTCCTGTCTCTAAAGTAGTAACAAGTTACAAGTCCAGACCACATATTGAATACAGAATAACAAAAAACATAACAGTAATCCCAATAAAACTGAAATTGCAATGGAAAAAAAAATCAAAATCCCAGAATCTTGGAGATCACACTGACGATAACGCTTGAAGACAACGACTTCGGCGATTTTCTTCAGAGACGAAGTAGGTAACCGCTTCAACAAGGCCACATTCCCAAGGAATTCGACAACTGCAAACCAAAGCAAATTTTCAGTCCAACATCAGTTTCTTCTCCGGCAATCGGAAAATTGTAACAAAATTGAATACCTGAGTCAGTGTTCATGATAAAAAATGACTGGCAAAGTCAAACGTTCAACCATAATGTAAGAGGAAAATTAATCTTGTACACTTCCGTGTCTGGTAGGTAGAGTAGATTCTGATTCTAAGTATAATGGGCCTATTCGTTAAAGCCCAATTGAATTTGGGCTAGCTTTGACCCGACCCATCACCTTCCAAAGACGAAATTGCACGTCTTCTTTCTTAATTCCAAATTCTCCGATGTTCAAGAGGATACTAATGGAATCTTCCAAGCATCTATGGTAAGTAGATGATTCTCATGACTCTCTTGAACTAGTTTTGACTTGACTTTTTTCGTAGATAACAAATGGTACTTGTCTTCTCCCTCTAGTTCCTGTCCTAATTACATTGATGTGTCTTCTTTAGCACCAAAAGACATGGATTGGATTGAAGTCACTTGACATCGAGATTCTTCTCTTTTTCTTTACAGTTGTTCGTGATGGTTTCGGACAAAAGTCGTGGACTTTCAGCCTGATCCGACCAGCTTATGATTCTGTCTTTGTTCTTAGAACTCCTTGATCCACACTGACTAGTCTCTTGTCAGTGGGTTCTGGTTCAAAAATCCGATCCCATTTCCAGAAAATTCTTCAATTCATCTGGATCTCTAACTTAGGATGCTAGCTTGCTTCATAGGTACACATGTCAATGCTGTGTTGTGTTCCCGTAATTGAATGTGTATATTGCTTGGGTTGTGCCCATTGGTTGTGGAAGAAGTGTTTGTACACAGCAGGTCACGAGAGTGAAAATTGGGGATTAGCTACTTCAGATGAGTTTGAGCCAATCCCTAGACTCTGCCGTTTGATCTTAGCTGTTTATGAGGAGGATCTGCATAATCCTATGTGGGCACCACCTGATGGTTATGGAATTGATCCATATCAGGTTATTCTGAAGAAAGACTATGACCAGACTGAAGGACGTGTGACTCCTTACATGATCTATTTGGATCACGAAAATGGTGCTGTAGTGTTGGCCATTAGAGGGTTGAACTTGGCTAAGGAGTGTGATTATGCTGTTCTCCTTGATAACAAACTTGGTCAGACCAAGTTTGATGGAGGTTATGTACACAACGGGTTGTTAAAGGCAGCAATGTGGGTTTTTGAGCAGGAGCTTGAGGTTTTGAGGGAATTACTCGAGGCAAACCCTAGCTATTCCTTGACGTTTGTTGGGCATTCATTAGGTGCAGGAGTTGTTTCTTTGCTTGTCCTATATGTAGTTCAGAACCGGGATAAGTTGGGGAACATTGAGAGAAAGAGAATAAGATGTTTTGCTATTGCTCCTCCAAGATGTATGTCTCTCCATCTAGCGGTGACATATGCGGATGTCATAAACTCTGTGGTCCTGCAGGTAAGATGATTGTATAAATTGGCCTCCATTGACTTGTTTAGGTGCCTTTTCTGATCCTTTTTAAATAACATAGGATGATTTCTTACCTCGTACTACCACAGCTCTGGAGGATGTCTTCAAGTCAATTATCTGGTAAGTAAATCGTATGAATATCAAAACTAACTATCAATTATTAACCTAAGTTCAAAACATGAAAAAGAAACTTATGTTCTTGTTTACATTCTAAATCATCAGCTTGCCATGTGTATTGTGCTTCACATGTTTGAAAGATACCTTCACATTCGAGGAGAAAAAGCTCAAAGATACAAGGCGTCTTTATGCTCCTGGTAGGTTATATCACATCATAGTGCGCAAGCCCTTGAGGTATTTATACTTGCTTTATGCTCATGTGCTTTAAAATCATTTCTGCATCTCAAAGATGGGTTCTAAACTGAAAATCATACCCTTTGTGCAGATTAGGAAGACATCCACCTGTTGTGAGAACAGCTGTCCCTGTTGATGGGAGATTCGAGCAGATTGTTCTCTCCTGTAATGCAACAGCAGATCACGCCATTATTTGGATTGAAAGGGAATCACAGAGAGCTTTGGATGTTAGTACCTTGAACTGTGTTTTACTTTTTGGGACTCCCTCAGCTTTTGGAGATCGTGAGTTCTAACAAACTACTTTGTGGTGTGGTGAACTTTATCAGTTAATACTGGAAGAGGACAAAGTTATGCAGATTCCGGTGGAGCAGAAAATTGTGCGTCAAAAATCGATTGTTGAAGATCATGATGAAGAATACAAAGCGGCTATAATGAAGGCAGCTTCTCTGAACATACCCATTTCTCCATCACCGTCTTATGGAACATTCAATGATCCAGGAGAAGGAGAAAGCTCTGCAGGATCAGGCAATGAAGGATCCTCGTCCCCGTGGTCTTTCAAAGGAATGAGGAGAAAATGGAATCAATTCATAGATCACCATTTTTCTGTAGATGAGGACAGTGAACATATGACCTTACAGTAAAAGGAATCTGTAGCTTTGTTGTGGTCCAAAAACTTGAAAATCTTGTTATATAGGTGTACATGTAGAATCTAGGATATAGAATAAGAGAAGCAAAGTAGGTGAAAATTCATTATTGTGAGGCTTATTGAATTGGTGTTGTTAAATTGTTCAAGCTTTTTTGTATCATAGCCTGTACTGTTGCTAGCAATTTCTTCTGAAATTCCAGTGGACATATAACACAAGTTTTAGTATACACTATTCATTTTACTATTACAGTGTTGGATTTTGACTTGATCCAGTGTTGTTGTATAGCTTGACTGGCTGTGTAAATTCATTCGGCTTCGGTCTCTTTTGTCCTTGATGCTAAACCAAGATCCGGAACTGCTTCCCCTGCAATTGAAACTTACATCAGATCAGAGAACATTGAGGAGACAGTAAGTTTCACGAGGAGAATATGGAAGAAAAGCTATACCATGCATTCGTTTGACAAATCTCTCGAACTCTTTGAAGTTTTGAGACTCCATCAGAGTTGAGTTAAGCCTCAGGTAAGTGAAACAAGATAAGTGGCGACCATCAGGATCATTGAGAGGCTTTGCGTTTTCAAGTATCTTGTTGTAACCTTCTCTGTCATAACAAGGAAGAGCATTCTCACTAGCAACAGGTATATTAGCATCCCAGGCAGAATTCAGCACCTGAAAATATTTAAACAAACTGAAAAGTTATAGATTTTGGTCTAGATCAATTAAAGCCAATCATCTGTAAGTTGAAGTAGTTTGTACCTGCCAAACTAGACCTTCTGGATCTGCCAGTGCCTCTGGAAAATCCTCATGTTGATCAAGTGTTCGTAACTCCACACATGTGAAGTTGAGAGCAGCATCATGCTTCTTCAGCATTGCAGCCAGCAGGAAGTTCAGCTCGTGACAAGTTTATTAATGGGCTTTTCAGATATTCTATTGGGCCCATCAAATCAATATTTCAGGTCCACACTAGAAAAGCTCTACTCTATTAATGGGCGGCCACTAATAAGAACACATATGTTTCTTTTCTTTGATAAAAATATTATTATTTAATGTAAAATTAATTAGTCAGTGCATCTTATGTATAATTAGCTGATTGTACTTACAAGATTGTATATGATTTTCCAAATTTGTTTAAGAATAGAAAACAATTGGCTATAGTATATTAATGTAATGTTGATATCAACGATGCAAAAAAAAACAAGAACAATTAAATATCTAAAGACGTGCATTGTAGTGGAAATTTTTTTGAGTGTCAGTGATGTCGCATCTATAATTAATGCTCTATGTCGCTGCGTCTAATTAACAAAATCATTGAAGCTCTAAATTTGAATTAAACTATTATTCCTTGCATTGCTCTCGTTATTCGTAATTTAATTTATTTAGAAAAAATAAAGTGGATAATTGATTTTTAGCTCCCATTCGTTAGGACGGCATATTTATTACAATTAAAAAAAGTAGAGCATCTAAGTAAATGTAAATTAGTTATTTCTAGGAAATTTAAATAATCAAACACACAGAAAAACATGGTTTATAGTGGTTGTGTGATGGTAAAAAAAGAAACAGTACGAGTTTATAAAATTAAATAGAAAGTTTTGTCGTTATGGAAATAAATGTGCATGCAGTTATAGCACAAGTTGTGCGTAACTTAATAAGATGGGCTTCGTGGCTAAAGATGGATCATCGATTATTTATTTTCAGGATTTTATTGCTCTTTTTTTTTCCCTCAGATTAATATATTAATAAATCAAATATATATATATATATATATATATAAATCAATGAAAGAGGAATACATTATACAAAACGTAGATGATACTTTTATCGGAAAAAAAACGTAGATAATATTTTTTGGAGATAAATCCAAAAAAAAATTAAGATATAAAACNTATTTTTTGGAGATAAATCCAAAAAAAAATTAAGATATAAAACTCTAAAAGAAAACTAAACTAAAACATTTGTGGACCCTTTTTTTTTTTTTTTTGTTAACATTGGATCAAGGCCCGATTCATAGTCTAAAACATATCCCTAAAATTCATTTTTTAAGCTACCGTAATGCAGTAGGTAGGAATCAAACATTGATGCTAAGTTATTAGTTGAATCATTCTAACTACCAGACTAAGAGCAACTCAGCAAAAAAATACATTTGTGGACTTAGACTTGAAAGTCTACTAATCCGAACTCGAAAACTAATTTGATAATAAAATCTGTTATGATGAATAGATATACCTCACAAAGCTGAGTTGTTCTCAGTTTAGTGATTAGGATGATCCAGCTAATGACTTGGCACCAGGGTTCGATTCCTACCCGCTGCATTATGGTAACTTAAAAAATAGATTTTAGAGTTTGGGATTTAGGTTATAGATCGGATCTTGTCGATTCTATATTCACAAAAAAAAAATATACCTCACAAATGAATAACTAACTGCTATACTAGTGAAAAAATGAAAATGAATCCTACATAGCTCTCTTTTTTAAATCTTTTTATCAAAGTTTATTATTATTTTTAGCAACTTGCTATATTTACTTTACTTAGGACAAAATAGTGCTTTAAAGGTATAAATAAATAGTATTTGATGTCCCACGATTGGTAATCAATCAAACTTGAACAGTGTAGTAATGTGTATTTGTTTCTTTTTCATCTGACGTCTTAATATAATCTAATCTTTTATGGTATTATCATGCGGGTAAAGTGCGCATTTAAATATGTATCATTTTATAGAAATTGGAATCTTAAATATGCAACTAGTATATTCCATTTTCTTGCAACTACGTAAAAGTAAGTACATTCTGTTTGTCATATATTTAAGATCGAGTATTATATTAAGAAAATTTTTACATTAATGAGAACAAGACAAGAAGTTCCATGTTTCGACATAACAAGATGGATTAAAATATAATATAGATTGTAAGACGAGAAAACCCCGACTTGTAATAACATAAAGCCGTAAAGGACACAAATTTAGGTGACATATGATATTTTATAGTTAGTTACAAACCACGAGCTAGTTTCTATAGTATACTCCTTTAATATTTTGACCATAGAAAAAACAAAGTAGTACCTTATAAGAGTAAATACTATTTATAAACATTATACATTATACAACGTACTTGGTCCTACAAAAAGATTTAAGATATCAAATTTTAATTTATATTTATCTTGTACGTAATAATAACTATCGGTGTAGTGGATTAGTGGTTTAATTATAAGTGTTGGTCTTCTTCTTTTTTTTTGTTAAAAAAGTGTTAATCTTGTTTCTAGCTCGATTTTTGGTAAGAGAGATATTCTACATTTTTAGTATTAACAACGGTTGGTTTTAAGTTGTTTTAGAAAGAAAATTAGAACCAAATGCATAAACTTGAGAAAATTGGTGAAAGAATGGGTGAGAGATCACGTAATAAGTAACTAAATGTGAATCACATTTCTCTTCTATTATATTATTAGAGGTTTGGAATTTGACTAGAATTTGTCAATCTAATTATTGAGAAAAGTAAAGTGACTAAGTATGAACTACCGACAGGCCAAAAATAATGTTTTGGTAAACATAAATGATCATGGGTCACAGATAATTAAATTTGATTACTTGTGTCCATATAAATGCAAGGTATTAAATGTCTACGAAATAACTTCATTTCGAACTCGTGTATGTTTTTGAAGAGTAGGAAAACCACTAGGGATATATATCGAATCTTTCTTTTTTTGAATATTTTTCACCATATGACTTTATTAGAAGAATATTATTACCTTGGGTTTCACCAAATAGAATCCAACACTATTACCATATGTCTTGTATAAAGATGACTCACTCCAAATACCAAGATCATATATGTGACTCAAGTCAACCTCTCCTCTCTCTTTCTCTCTTTCATCTTTTAGAAACAGTGCTTCTTCAACTTTAAAGACACTCCCTTAAGTCTTTTCCATAGGACCAAACCGAGAAAGAGAAAGCAATAAAGATAGAAAAAGAAGAAGATAAAGCTTAGACATCAAACTTCTTTACTTTTTGGCTGTCTCCTTTAAATCAATAAGTTTTGAATTCAGTTCTGAAGATATTCACATGTCTTTCACAATGGCTGATGGTGTTGAAGCTTCAGAAGGAAGAAGTAAAAGACAAAACAGCTTATTAAGAAAACAACTTGCTGTTGCTGTTAGAAGTGTTCAATGGAACTATGCAATCTTCTGGTCTTCTTCAGTTTCTCAACCTGAGTAAGTTTATATTCTTATATACAAAAATATCAGATCTTTGTTTATCTAATCTTCCCATTGCCATTTTTCTGTTAGAATCTTGTCTTATATCGAGTTTTCGATTATTGGGTGATATATAAGTGTGTGGCAATCCTCCCAACTAGCTTTTGGGTGTGAGTTAAACTCATACAAATACCTTGTTCTAAATCTTGGGTTATGTTTATGACATTAGTACGATGTTCTTAAATATAATTAAGTATATAAGTGCGTGACAGTCCTCTTCCTTTGGACTAGCTTTAAACCGATACTAATACCCTTTCTAAATATTCGGTTATGTATGACATAAGTACGATGATATGTTCTTAAATATAAGTATATGAGTGTGTGAGAGTCATCTTCCTTTGAATTAGCTTTAAACCAAAACTAATACCTTGTTCTAAATTTAGGGTTTTGGAGTGGGGAGAAGGATGTTACAATGGAGACATGAAGAAGAGAAAGAAGAGATATGAATCTCATTACAAATATGGGTTGCAGAGAAGCAAACAGCTTAGAAAACTTTATTTGTGTATGCTTGAAGGAGATAGTGGTATTACTGTTAGTACTACTCATGATCATAATGATGAAGAAAATCATAATTGTAACAGTACTACTATGATGCTGTCACCTGATGACCTCTCTGATGAAGAGTGGTACTATTTAGTCTCCATGTCCTATGTCTTCTCTCCTTCTCAATGGTTTGTTTTCTCTCTCTCTCCTATATATATTATTACAAAAATATAAATGTCATGTGAGATACTTATACAAAGAAAACACATGGTTTGATACCATTTATGAATTTCTATATTACAAAACAATTTGGTCAAAATAGTGGAATGATTATTGCTCTTTATGTATTAGTTTGCCTGGAAGAGCTTTAGCGACTGGTGAGACCATATGGCTCTGCAACGCTCAATACGCAGAGAACAAACTCTTCTCTCGTTCTTTGTTAGCTAGAGTAAGTTCTTATAGAACCTTTTGATTGCTTCTTATTGAATGCTGGCCTTTCGAGAAAAGAATCTGACTATAGATCTCTTTTCATGCCTGTTCGTATGGCTTCTCTCCTTTAGAGTGCATCGATTCAGGTATGTTACCTATATAATGATCTCTTTACTTGGCTTAGTTAGTACATTTAGAATGTATCTGTGTTCTTATGTATCTATGTGTCTTCTCCAGACTGTTGTGTGTTTCCCTTACCTAGGCGGTGTGATTGAGCTCGGAGTCACAGAATTGGTAAATCTCTGCAGCATAGGTTTAAATTTTGTTTCTTGTGTCCCAAGAAATTTACAGACCTTATTTTGTTTTATATTTTGAACAATGAAAGATTTCAGAAGATCATAATCTGCTTCAACACTTCAAAACGTGCTTGTTGGAAATCTCTGTTCACCAAAACAGTGATGATGACAAAAGAATGGGGATTAAGATCAGTGAAGAAGAGCACCATCAGATTCCATTAGGTATTTCTGATCTCAGATCTGATGATGACGACTTGCATTACAAGAAAACCGTTTCAACAGTACTCAACTATGCCGCGGAGAGATCGAGGAAGAACGATAAGAACATTCATCACCGTCAACTAAATTTTGATTCTTCTGAATCTGGCTCAAATTTCTTGCGGTGGAAGCAAACTGAGCAACCAAATTCAGGATTTGTTGAGAAAGAACAGTCACAAAATGTGTTGAAGAAGATACTGCACGATGTCCCTTTAATGCACACAGAGAGAATGGTTCCAAGTCTGAACCAAGATGATCGATCGAACAGAAGAAAAGAGAACGAAAAGTTCAGTGTCCTTCGAACAATGGTTCCTACTGTCAACGAGGTAACAACTCAATTTTTCAAAACCTTAGTCTGAAGCAGACAATAGACTCTGCATTCTCTGTTTCAGAAACCTAAACTTTGTTTTGAATCAATGTGCAGATTGATAAAGAATCGATATTGAACAACACAATCAAGTACTTGCATGAACTAGAGGCAAGAGTAGAAGAGCTAGAATCTTGTATGGGGTCAGTTAATTTCATAGAAAAACAAAGAAAGACAACGAAAAACCTTAATGACTCTGTGTTGATCGAAGAGACATCAGGCAACTACGATGATAGCACGAAGATGGATGGGAATTCAGGAGAAACCGAAAATTATACTGCTTGCAGAGATAAGGCACATTTGAGAGTTAAACTCAAAGAAACAGAAGTTTTGATCGAAGTAAGATGTTCTTACAGAGACTACATAGTTGCAGACATCATGGAAACTCTGAGCAATCTTCACATGGATGCTTTCTCTGTTAGATCTCACACACTTAATGGTTTTCTCACGTTAAATCTCAAGGCCAAGGTAATTCCTGAATAACCCAATTATTCATGATGATCTTAAGAGACAGATTTTTAGGTTTTCTTGACTCACACGTAAGGTTTTTGGGGTGTTTGTAGTTCCGTGGAGCTGCAGTTGCGTCAGTAGGAATGATAAAACGAGAGCTGAGAAGAGTCATTGGTGTTTTTTCTTAATGATTTTTGTAAAGATCTTAAGTTTTGAATGAAATGTTATATCTATTTAGACTTTCTTTGAACCTTATGTGATGTGTCATTAGCTTTGCCTTAAGTTTCACGGTTGTTTTTGATGTAATTTTGGCCAATGGTTGGATTTTTCGACATTGTCGTCTCTTTCCTTTTTTCAAGTCTTTCCTCCTCTACAAAAGTAACATCTATATATACCTTAAACCTCAAGTAATTGCCTTAGGCCGAAACAAGCCCTGAAGTTTGTGTCGTAGCTTTGTCTGTTTCTAAGGAAACTACACTGTTTCTTTGCCCTGAATTGTTTAACTTGTAGATTTATAGATTCATTAAGTTACACTTCTCATGAGTGTGAATCAGTTTCTTGCTGAATATTCAATAACCAGACTGATGTTATTATTAGCCAATGTAACTTAAGAGGGTATTTATTGAAAACTGTTGATTCTTTCTTGAGAATACGTTATTGATAGTGAATTCATTTGTAACTCATAGTTAAGTAGTAATTGTTATATTGCAATATAAAACCAAGTAAACCATTACTCCAATACATTCACTACTTCTCAGTCTCTAATTGAATCGTATTGTCACAAAATGAAAAGAGGGATATTGGCAGTATTTCTTGTTGATGCACATGGAATCACACACACAAATTTTATCGGTGATTATACAGAGACAGAAACTATCTACATATACATATGTTAAACTGAAATCTTTAACTTTTCAATTGTTTGATTGCAGGAACTCCTGTGTATTATGTGTTGTTAAAATGTGGGACAAAAGAATACCGTAGCAAAATCTCCAAAGGTTCTTAAGATTTTGTTACTTACTGAATGATTTTGTTGTTCTTCAGAGCCAAACATTTTATGTTGTTTGAGAAAACAGGTGATACTGACAATGCACTATGGAACCAAAAGTTTGTTTTTGATTTCTCAATGTCTCAATGGAAGAAGTTGACCCATATCAAATTTAGAGTTATGGACAAAGAGCTCTTCAAAGATAATGGATTTGTTGGTGAAACAATGTAAGTAGTTGTGTTGCAGAAACTGAATTTAAGTGGTTTAGCAAACGAGAACATGTGTTTGTGACTCCTTTTTGGTACAGAATTCATCTTGGAGGGCTAATAACTGAAGGACGTGAGAGAGGTTACATGGAGATTAAACCAGCTCCATACAATGTTGTTCTTGATGACAATACTTTTAAAGGCCAACTAAAAGTTGGATTGAGATTCATTGCAACAGTGAGTAACTCTCCTTAAAACTAGTTTCCTTAGAACATCATTTCTTTAGGCTATAGATATTCACTGCTAATGCAAAAATTAACAACAAACAAGATTTAATGAATACACGAGCATTAAAACCTAAAACACAAACAACTAGTTAGAATCGAGAATACCTCAAATCCATAGCCGTTAAATCTTTGTATTTTCGTTTTTTTATTTTTTGGGTCAACCTTACTCATTCTTTCTACTAATGGAATCGATAAAGGTCTGATCCATAGCCAAATGCTCTCACTAGAGCTGGCGGAATTTGAACCCCCATATGGTGCCAAACTAAATCAGGGGCAAGCCAACTGGACCACCTGCTGCTTCTTGACAATCTTTGTATTTTCGTTAAATCGTTAATTTTTGCATTAACATTCAATAACAACGACAATATGTAGCATATATAATCTCGGAAATTTATTTTGGGTTTCAGGTCATACAGTATTCACTAGTCTTAAATTTTTACCAAGAATCTCCAAGTTTTTTCAGCAACTTATAAATCATATTAAATTATTAATTTTGGTAGTTAGCTAAGAAGTAGGAAGACATAAAGCTCACATGGGTACAATTTTCTAAAGGAGCACGAACAACTACCTGCTAACTCGAATTTAATGAAGAAAAACTATTGTTATTGTAGGATAAACTGCAGAGGAAAGCATGGGAAATGAAGATAGAAGGCAAAAACAATGAAGAACCAATGATGTCTCCAATTCTGAATATGATGAAACTTCCTTTGTTAAGGTTTCTGCTCTTTTGCTTTCGGAAATCAAACAAATATCAACTTAAGGAGAACTAAAATGATAGAATTAAAGGTACATTTTCATAATATTTTTACGTTTCAAAATCACATAATAATGGTGATTACATAACATGATTAGGGTTCTATCAAGTACGAGCAATAACATTTATATGATTTCTGATTTTGTGCAAACATTTTAGGTTGATAGAAGGATGGGCAAAACGACAAGGTTTCCATCAATGCAAAGCAACTTTATAATTGGTTTCATCGACTATTAGTAATATTCAATAACGTAGCTTTTAGGGTTTCTTGATCAACCTTTTTTAAAGCTATATAGCGTGATGGGCAAGAATACAGTCTATTTTATATTTTTCACCTTCAATCTTTAATATAATAAATGACATGCATTTATATCCTTCGATGTAACATGTTTCTTACTTTCATTAAATTTCTCTCAACCAATCTAAAAATTCCCTCAATTTTAGTTTATTGACATCTATGTTTTTCTTTGTTAAAATAGATTTATTGACATTTATGTTGTTTTCTAAAGTATTTTTCTATTGAATCCAATTCATCCTGTCAATTGTTAAAGATAAATGTTTATAAGTTACACGAACTATTACACAATATATAACTAAATATATTGTTTTCTAATTTATACCGACATACATAAATTTAATTAAGTTTGTGTATATGGGTATATTAGTTAATAATTCGTATAGAAAACAATATGTTTTTTCAGTTTGTATTTGAATTCATACAGTGTGCCTTATTAATTTCATAGTTTTTTGGGTAAATATTATTTTATAAGTATATGGCAAATCTCAAAAAAAAAAAAAAAAAAAAAAAAAA
>OVAX01001580.1:0-23681 GCA_900406405.1 Lepidium africanum | reverse complement strand
CAAAAAAAAAAAAAAAAAAAAAAAACAAATAGCAGGTTATTATGTTTGATTCTTTAAATTAAAAGTTTTCAAATAGCATGTTATTTTAAAAGTAATTAATATTATATAATATCATAGTCAATAGTATATACTAAAATAATGACCCACAGATTAGTTATATATTCGTGTACAATAAGAATGAGAAAATGGGACGCACGTCTGTATTATGCACGAACCATGCAATATATATTTGTCTCTTCCATATATTACATTAAATCATGTGCTAAGTTATAACCATATAATTCAAATTGAATATTATATTTACATCAAATTAGTATGCTATAAAATAATAACCTATTATGAGTTGCAGTTAATCGTGTAAGCTACATGGGGATAAGCTAAACTTCAGCCATGTGATTATTGGTCTACTTTATTGAATGGTTGACACATGAAAATTAAATTAAACTATGTTACTAGACCGACCAATATATTCATTTTTATAAAGGTCAAGATATGATATACTTTGAACATTCATCATAAATCAACATTTAATTAAATATTTCAACTAACCACGAACGAGTTTTTAATCCTCAAATAAATTCCGAATTTTTCAGTTTCATAGTTCTAATAAAATATTACATTTTCAAATAGAATTGACAAACAAACAAAATTTGTAGAAAAATTTCTAATTTATTTGGTTAAATAGTTAAATATTTCTATTTGTAATGTTCCACCAAAATTTGATTCTAGATAATCAGATAGTTCTGCGTGATAAGATTTGAGTTTAATGATTGTATTATTGATCGGCACTTGTTGATCTAGTTGTTATTGAGACAACCTAAAATTTTGTGTATGTGAATCTTGATAATATTATTTTATTTCTGGTATATTTTTTCTTTTGTGTGGAAGGATCCAATAATCAAGATTTTCTCTGATTGAAAATTGTACTTTCACATTCTAGCCAACATGATAACCATAATTAAGTGTAGAAGCCAAATAGAGAAAATAGCTCTTAAAGAGAGTTATTTGCATTTCTCATTGAACCCACAATACACTTGTCTTTGAAACCAAGGAAAAGCCACTTTGGATCGTACGATCAGTCGTTCATTTCATCGGACGGTCAACATTTATTCCATTTTCCGGTCACCGGCTTTTCTTCACCGGTCAAATGAAATTTGGATTCAAGAGGAGGGAGTTTGGTTTTTAACGTTCAGAAAATTGCTTTAAACGCATTCACGAAGCTTTAAAGGTAAATCAAATAAAGACCATTGCTTTGATATTTTACTTTAATGTTCTTTTCAAATTTAAAGTTTTGAAAACTCAGAAGAAACTGTGATTTTTAATACTCGTTTGATCTTCATCCTTCGTTTCTGCTTTTCTTTTCGGCTTTAATCTATTATTTTCTTATTCTTTTTGTTTGTTCTTGCTTTATTGTGCTTTGGTCCTTAGAACTTTCACTATCCAAACCTCTTAAAAGCTCTCAGTTTCAAATTTCTGATTCCGATTCATATTCTGAAGTTTTTTGATAATCACAGCCAAAGCTTTAAGCTATAATTACATTTTTGTTTGTTATACTTCTTCAGAAAAACAGACCAAGAACAAAAGAGAGAGACCTTTGCTTTGAGGAGATTTTAGCTTAAATATGGAGAATTTATCAAATCCACCTGAAAACGACGATGTTGGTTATCATCAATCACCTCGATCAGTTGATCTAAATGAGCAATCAGAAACTCCGGTTTACTCAACGATGAGTACAGATTCCTTTGTTTATCCTCGAACTTGTTCAGAGAGCACTTCAGGCTTTTCAGACCACATAGATGAAACCAACAGTTTCTGTAGTGAAGCTTCTCCTAGTAATTGGCCTGTCCTCACTGAATCTAAGTCTGATGAGAGCTCTAAGTGTCTCTCTAGTTTGAAGATGCAAGCAAATGAAAGTCTTGCAGTCCAAGAAATTTCAGAACCAGGTGCTGTGTTCTCTCTTTTCTCTCCGTTTTCTATAATTTTAAGAAAATTCTGAAATTGAAATGTGTTTAGGTGTGTGCAGAACTTGAGACAATGAAGGAAAGATTCGCAAAGCTTTTACTTGGAGAAGATATGTCAGGCAGTGGTAAAGGAGTTTGTACTGCAGTGACAATCTCAAATGCAATTACCAATCTCTATGGTAAAGACTTTAAGCATCATTTCACACAATCTATCTTCTTCTTTCAATCAACTGTAAAAACTTTTCTTCATATTTTATAAAAATAAATGTTTGCAGCTACAGTGTTTGGACATAATCTGAGGTTAGAGCCGTTAGAAACAGAGAAGAGAGCAATGTGGAAGAGAGAAATGAATTGTCTTCTATCGGTATGCGATTACATAGTCGAATTCATCCCTAGATGTCAGAGTCTAAGTAATGGAGCTACTGTTGAGGTAAATAACTTGTTAGATATATTGTCTGAGAACCATGAAAAGAGAGTGGATGTTTTGAAAACTTCATTGGTGGGTCTTTCAGGTGATGGAGAGTAGACCAAGAGCAGATATCTATATCAACTTACCTGCACTAAGAAAGCTAGATTCAATGCTTATGGTATATATTATATAAGACAGATGTGTTTAACTATTTGTTCTGATTTTGAATCATACTTGACATCTTTTTTTCTTTTCTTTTCTTTTTCTATCGTGTGTATTACAGGAAACATTGGATAGTTTTCAGAATAATGAGTTCTGGTATGCAGAAGAAGGAAGTTTATCTATGAAATCTGCGCGTTCTGCGACTGGATCATTCAGGAAAGTTATTGTACAAAGGAAAGAAGAGAAATGGTGGTTACCAGTTCCACTAGTGCCATCAGAAGGTTTGTCAGATAAAGCTAGAAAACAACTTAAAAACAAGAGAGAGAGTACCAATCAGATTCACAAAGCTGCAATGGCTATCAACAGTAGCATTCTCAGTGAAATGGAGATTCCAGAGTCTTACATGGCAACTCTTCCAAAGGTTTGTTACCTTCATACCAGAATGTTAGATATTCTGCTTTGAGTCTAATTACTTAATCTTTTCGATATGCAGTGTGGTAAAAGCAGTGTTGGAGATTCAATCTACCGTTACATGAGTAGTTCTGGTCGGTTTTTCCCAGAACAACTCTTAGATTGTCTGAACATAGCCACTGAACATGAAGCTGTTCAGCTAGCAGACAGAGTAGAAGCTTCGATGTACACATGGAGACGCAAAGCTTGTCTTAGTAATTCTAAGAACTCATGGAACATGGTGAAAGATCTGATGTCAAATACAGAGAGAACAGACAAGAACTATGTTTTGGCTGAGAGGGCAGAGACTCTGCTCTTTTGTTTGAAACAGCGTTATCCAGAGTTGTCTCAGACATCATTAGATGTATGCAAGATTCAGTACAATAAGGTAAATTGAAAAGAGGAAAATCATTGAGTTAAACTGTACATATAATCATTAATATTGAGGTTAGTGAAGCCTTTTTGTTTTTGGTTTCAGGATGTTGGAAAAGCTGTGTTGGAGAGCTATTCAAGAGTACTTGAAGGTTTAGCTTTTAACATAGTTGCTTGGATTGATGATGTTCTCTATGTAGACAAAACCATGAGTGGTAGTGAATAAGTTCAAATCTAGCTTGTAAACTTTTGAGAAGAAATCTATGTTTCCGTTTCTTGTAAATTACATTCAAATCAATTCTATGTAAAATCCTGACGAAAAAGAAAAGAAAAAAGGTCGGTCCTGTTTCCCAACTGAGGTACAAAAAGTACTAACTCATGCAAAATATATAGAAAAGTGTTCATCAATATAAAATTCAGAGGAATAATATTTTTTTTAGTGGATAAATAATGGAACAAGAAACTGAGACAATTAATTTCGAATCCCTATATATACAACAGGGTTCCGAACCAGTATGGGTTCGGGAGGCTGATGAAGTGGAGTGACCAAAAGCAAAAAGGTTAGTAGTTAAAAATACAAAGATCTGAAGAAGCCACACAGACTATTTAGCGATCTCTCATTGAGACTTCATTCTTTAGTCTTCTTATGAGCCCTCAATAAATGATAGTCTACAGCTCCGAAGGTCCAAGCTTGTCTCTCCTTGCTTCTTTCTTTTCCAGAGCTCTCATGATCATCAAAAGCTATGAAACATTAGAATAATTCAGCTATCATCGTCAACTGAACCAACGTACGTCAGATCAGTCCGTCTGACCCTCACTGCACCCTTTAGCCAACAGGTGGCTCGAAGATTGGCCATCTCGCTACTGTTTGAAGTGTTACTGCTTGACGGACCTGAACTTGTCCCGTCTTCCAGAAGAGTCCATGGATCAACCACATCCATGTTCTCTGCTTCTTGTTGAGGTGGTGACAACATAGCCTGCTTCAGCTTCCCTTGTGCTGTTGAAGTTCCGGTTTTTGGTACAGCAGGGGAGTTTCTTTGATTGGGTCCCGGGGCAGAAAACCCAGAAGGTTGAACAAGTGTGACTGCAGTTGGTGGAACAGAATGTGGCTGGCACGAAAGAGAACAGCGTAGAGAAGGAAGGAGGATTGGCATCGCTGCTTGAATCCGCCATCTAATGGTATCTGGTAACTGCATCCGCCCTAGCTCATTCTGCATTATTGATAGCCAAAAAGAAGAAATTTCAAAAATCGTAGTTGGTGAGTCAAGACAACGAACTCTGGAGGATTTCATATTTTTTTGACAAACCTGTAAGTTCTCTGCTGCATCACGATCAAACAAGGTAAAGTCTTTGGAGGATTCATTAGAGAAAGGCCTTGGCTTTAGCCAATTGGGCTGGTGGTTGCTTAGCAATCCATGGAGGACAAACAGTAACCGGTCAAATAAAACTTCAGTAGAAAAATCTGCCAGGGAAGAAGGATCTATGGTTGATTCTGTCTCTGCCTTTGATTGGTCGATACGAGGAGAGCATACAGCAGAGTCTTCATAAACTACTCGGCTTCCAAGCAGACGCACAATTGTAGATGCAAGTGCATGTCTTGTGTTCCTAAACGAAGGTTCCCTGCAAAATTAATTGTCATACAAAAAGATAGGTCAAGCTTTAATTCGGTAACATGAGATGAGCCATTTCATACGGCTGTTCAACAAAAATCTGGTTTAAATGGAATGGGAAAACTGAAGATGGTGGAAGCTGAGTACCCGCAGATGACCGGCAATAATCTAAGAAGAAATTGCAACCGCAAAGACAGAGAAGCTCTTAAAGCAGCAGGGGAAGGCGGCGGAATAGCTTCAGTATTAATAGTTGAGGATCTTCTTGTCAAACTAGGACTACCACCGCGAAGGCCTTTTCGGGTACTTCCTTTATTTGATGAAACCTCAGACCCAGAAGCAGTTCCCATGTGCTTGTTGTTTGCTGTACTACGGTTGGTAACTGAACTTAACTGCTGCTCAATATTGCTAAACTGTCTTACTAACTCATTCACAAAGGTACTTCGAGATTCATCAGAGCTTTGATCTATGCATGGAAGTACTAACTGGACAAAAGCCCTCTCAGTTGTTATCCCATAGCCAACACTGGGACTATTATCATCTAATGCCCGTGGTAATAACACCTTTCTTGAACCCGACCCTTCCTCAATCACTTCCCCTTCTTCGACAGAAGTGATTTCCAACTTCCTTTTCTTCCCTGCCTTGTTTGCCGTGATAGGATCGGAACTGTTGTTGTTGCACCAACCCCAAGGTTTCCAAAACTGAGGTTTCGTGGGAAGTCCTTTGCTTTCACCTACTATAATCAATTTTTGTCTGATTGTTTTCCGTCCAAACAGAACATCTTGACCTGCCAGAAACCATTCTGCTTGCTTCAACATTGAATCCTCAACCGATCTACCAAAGAGGTGAACCACTTCGGAGAAAAGTGGGACCGCATCAGGCCTAACCAATAACCTTGTGAGGAGGATTTGAATGAAATTTTTCTCATTTTCAGAGGCGTCAGGCTTCTCAGAGGTAGGACAGGAAGATCGTATTGCATCTGTCAAAGGCATATCATGATTTTCGAGTTTTTCAGTTAGTGCTTGCTCGTTTAAAAGAAGCCTGAGTTCAACCCACTGCCAGTGAAATTTTGCAGGTTGCAGACAATCTAATACAGAAACGAGCTTGTCCACAAGCTTTGTTCCATTTCCCTGGTGTCGGATTTTTGCTTCACTAACTCCTTCATGGGAATAACCAGAGGCTGGCACCTTACAGTCAATCATGGAATTTAGGAATAGGCGTGCGCGCAGAGGAGCAAAAGCCACAGATTTAGAGTGCATATCTACACCATTTGAATCAAGTACTGACACAAATTCAGCATCTGTGGAATCAGCAACTATCAGTTCATAAAGTCCCTGAGTGTCTCTCAAGCACACATCTCGAAAAGGAAGATGCTTAATCACATCATGGAAAGCCATCGTCAAAGACTGATAAAGACGGTGAGTGTCTTCATGGACGCTGGAGTTAGAGTTCCCATTCGAAAGAAACGGCCTCCATAGAACAAACGCAATAATTGAATAGGCTGGTGGGAAAACCAATTTCAGCGGTATCATGCGCTGCATGCGTGATATAGCCACCACTGAAGATTCTCCCACAAGCTCCAAAACCAGGCCTTCTGAAACAGTTTTGCAGTTACCAACAAGGAGTCTGAACCAATGTACATAAACTTCAAGAGGGTTATCCACTTTAGAGGCTCCCACGGACCTAGCACTGCCATTAGAACTTGATTTTGTACGCCGTACATACTGAACGAAATCTAAACACTCCCTTAGTCTCAGCAGACCAACCATCCTCTCAAGAGTTATAACACCATGTGTGATAGAGCCTATAACAAGTGCAGATACAGCTGCAGTAACTTTTGTTGCTCTGCTTAGTGCTATTTTGCCACTACCGTTTGGCATATCATTTGATGTGTTGTTCACATTTGAATCATAGGATTCAGGGGATAGCTGATGCTGACCCCGGGATCCCTTCCCAGGGACAAAAGCTCCAGCAAGAGTAGAAGAACTTTCTGTTGCAAGTGCTATTTCAAACACTCGGCTTTGACGTTCTCCAAGAGCTTCCTTTAGAAAGCACAGGCAGGTTATATGGATTTGCAAGATGTATCTTGCAATAGAAGAAGAATCTAAGCCAGATGGATGATTCTGATATATACTTCCCATGGATATATCTGGAATCCTTGCAATGGAAACACCTACACTGTTTATGATTGCGGAAACTGCAGAAGAAACCAAAGACGGATCACCCTCTTGAGCTGCACCACCAGTCTGTCTAATACAATCCATTAGTCCAACTACAATTTGTTGAGCCACCTGATACCCGTCATGATTTTTCTCAGTAAGCGAGGCTTTCACAGTACCAGTACCAATAAGTTTTCTGAGATAATGAGTTGCCTCTTCAACATGTCGTTGCACAACCTCTCGCATATTTAAGCCTACTCTTGAAGGACGTGTACCGCTGATGCTGATTTTTTTTCGTAAATAGTCATCTGGATTATCTACTCCTGCTGGAACCCCAAGGGGGATTCCATACTCACCATTTCCTGATCGTGAATGATCAAGTTCAGATAGAAGCCTCTTTTCTCCTGTTGCTTTGAAATTGTTATGCCATTCCACAACACTGGGAAGAGTGCCATATTTTTTCAAAATATAGCGCGCATAAACTAAGGCTGCTGATCCTGAAATTTTCCCGTTACTGGACATAAGTGATGCAGCACGATTCATCAACGCTGTCATGGTCTCAGGCACAAAATCTGCTGAAAGTAGAATGTTTTCGTACCTGAAATATTGTTGATACAAGCGATTAATCTCTACAATTAGATTTATATAAGACTAATGTCACTAAGTGAACAAGAAGTAAAACCCACCTCCTCAGTGATGATACAAGAATAGCCTCCTCCACTTCACATACGTTTTCAACATTCCTTGGCACAATTAAAAGGTTTCTCCCACCCTGAACGGCAAAACTAGGGCTACTGTTGGCCTTTGGCAATAACCAAAGAATAAATTTAACTAATGAAACCAAGTCGAGAGTAATATCCATGAGAAATAACATGGAAAATAACTCGTCTGCCCCAAGCTTCCACCTAATTGTGCTCTTCTCTTCAACTGGAGCACCTCTATTGAACTGCCCAACTCTCACACTGCTCTTTTCGGACTCTTCAACAAGTTGCCGAACCACACTTGTAAGCCAAACTGCAATGGACCGCTTCTCAACAAACTGTAGCTGCTTCAAAGAGTGTCCAACAGACACAATATCCACAGGACTAGAAGTTCTAAACACATCAACCACCTTATGGTTTTCTCCTTCCAATCCAGGGCCATGATGAGGACAGCTTACTTTCTGATCACAAACATGACTCGTTGAAGCGCCCTGGCTACCTTCAATCCGAGCAGCTTGTAGTTGAGCCAGTGACTGTGTCTTACGCGCCATTTTCTGCCTACCCCGCGGTACTTGTTTAGTTAACTCTATTGGAGAATCAACCTTCAGACAAGGCTCCAGAATTTTCGATCCCTTCTTGATCCACCAGCTATCTTCTTCATCCAATGCAACTGGTGAAAATCCTTGATAGTAAGAGCTCTTTTCATCATTCAGTTTTGGTCTTTTCGCTCTTCTACAGTCTTCACAACCCGGTGTAGCTTCTGGTTGATCAATCTTGCTATACACAGAACCACTTGATCTCTTAACACTACTTTGAAATTCATCTGCCATTGGATTTTTCACACCACATGACATACCTGGAAACTGCAGCAAAGCTGATATGCGCTCCTTTAGTTCTTGAATATTCTCACTACTCTTCGAATGCTTCTGTGATCCCTCATTATCAATCATCGCATTAGTCCTTGAAAAATCAACCGACGGAAGGGACGTGAAATTTTTCTTTGACTTCTGATCTGATAGAACTGAATTTTTCTTATGTTTAACTTTCTCAACAAGCAATTCTCGAAGAAGATGGCGCCGTTCATTTGAATAAGTTTTCAAAGCCTCAGCAAGCTTATCCCTTCCAAAGAGTTGAGCTTCCTCTAAGGTGTCATGTACAAAGCACCCAGGTAGCTGTTTCAATATGCGATGATGCCTCATTCTCCTTTCAGAATTAACAGCAGGTTGAAACACATCGACTATCCCACTAACTATGAGTTGCCTCACATATGCTATGGGATTAAAAATCCCAGACCTTATAAGTTCAAAAATGAGTAATTGCAAGCGCTTTGTTCCTCCCCTATGTACCTCGTGCTGATCAATCCAACAGACTATGATATCATGTAATGGGCCCGGACTTTCAAATGCATCCATGGAACTGCTATGTTTAAAAACACCAAATATGTTGCTGCGACGATTCTTTCCTTTGCGAGCTGCGAATTCTCCTCCCAGAATTTTTTGCTTCAGAAGCTGAATAACTAAATACACCTGAGAACAATCTTTTCTACCAGAAAACTTGATATCTTTAGGCACACCAGCTCGGAAATCTCTAAAATTACACGTGGCCCATTCAATAAGGAAAAAGACGGAGCAAACAAAGGATGTGCTGATAGCCCCAATCCATCTAAGGGATGATCTTAAGCATGGACTGACTTCAGCAATCCAGGTCTCATCAACAGCTCCATTGCAAAGGTCCTCAAATAGATAACAGTAAGCAGATCTGATATCTCCATCTGACAAAGCTTTATCCAAGGCCTGAACAGCTTTAGCCACGTTATGTTGAGGATAACCGGCGCTAGCTATCTTTGCCAAATCATCTGCACTTCTTTGAATGGTTGAAATGGTATAATCAAAAGAAAGGAACTCGAACCGGGAATCAACTCCTCTCCCTTGAAACTGGGAAGAGATCTCTGCAGAATTAGTTCTCAGCTTTTCCAGATTCTCATATGCCTTTGATGCATAGCTCACATCATTGGAACCACATGCTGCTATTGAAGGAGGAAGAGGGAAGCAATCTAGCGCTATAAATGTGTCCGGTGCAGCGAGCACCAAGTAGCGAACCATGTCAATTAGGGCAGAGAGAGTATACGCTCTTCGAGAGTTATCAACAAGATCAGATCCACCAGGCGCAGGTTCTTGGATGAATCGGATAGCGATAGCCACAAGGGTCTGTACATATGTCTGAGAAAGAACAATGCTCTCTAAAACACCAAGCACAATGGGGAGTAGCAATTGCAAAATTTCAAACACCTCCTTTTCCTGTAATAAAGCCGAAAGGGAAATCACAAAGCCGCAGAAAAGAACATCCATCTTGTATAAACAAAAATTCATTTAGCAGCATACCTGTAAGAGCCTGAGAACCCAATCAACAATGAGATTAGGAAAAAGAAGCCCTTCAGCATGGTGGCAATGAAGAAGACGCACCATATACCACCACTTAAAATGCAGAGACGTTTCTTCACCGTAAAGGCTTGCTGATGCTGGAGTAATCTTTTGCATTGATCCTGTATAAAGCATCTGTGGTGACCTATCTCTAGTTTGCTGAGCAGAATATGAACTATTCCGTGACAAAAGTTCATCCAAGAGGTATTGCAGATATTCAATAACATCTTTTGTCCACTGCTCACATCGAGAATTTTGTGTCTTGTCTGGTGTTCCTGAAGAAATAGCAGCAGGACTAGGGCGCAACTGCAAATTGGAAGCAAAAATTGATATCCTCCAACACCCAGAGAAAACAATTAGAGATTAACCAATTTATTTCCCAACAATATACCTGATTGAGATATGTCACTTTTATAAACCAAGTAGCTCTCAGTAATGGGACATTGTTCCTTATAAGGACTTCAAATAAGGTTTTTCTTCTATATCCAGGAATGTTATCAGCCAAAGAGCGCAATCTTTTGTGCTGTTGTGATAAGCTCTGAGAAAAAAATGAGAGAAGAATGAGTTAAGTATTCTACTTTAAGAAGATCTAGTACATGTGCTTTCAGTTTATCTGAATTTTCTAAAGAGCCAGAAAAATTAGAATTGTGAGTTATTCCACAAAACCAAAATATTAAGATATCTAGGTAAAGTGTGGTCATTAATATATATTGGACCAATAGATTTTCTGTCACGCAAGAAGAAATCAAGAAACATAGATAAAAACAGCAGTATTAATAAGTTTGGATAAGCATAATGATATGCCAGGGCACCTCGATCCATTTTCTCTTCGTCTCCTCCCCACATGATTTTTGTTCTGGAAATCCAGGCTTACACAGAAGCGAACCAGAGAGAGGCACCCCATAAACCTGACCAGCCTGCCATTTAAAGAGGGTGACTTTGAATTATATAAGCAATACGATTGGGATTGAAACCCTGAAAATCTGCACAAAGGGAAAATCCTAAATGAAAAGGATCGGAGTCAGAATCTCTTGATTACCTTGCGCTTCAGAGCACGAGACTCATTGATAGCTCTTAGACACTTTCTGACAGCCTGTGGAACATACATCGATTTAATTTCATGTGACACACAAATGAACTCCAACAAAGATCAAGAATATAAGAACGAAAACACTGTCTATACTCTCTAATATCATACCTCTTTGCACTTTAGGACACTAGGCTTCGAAAAAGTATGGACTTGGCTCAATATAATCTCCTCAGCTTCCTGAAAAGACAAAAGAGAAGGCACCTCAATTAGAGGGATATTAATGTGACAGAAGCTAATAGAGTAAAGAAATAAAAACTTAAACATCAGAAAAAATAAACTTTTATTTAGGAGATTTTCTGAGTTGTAAGCAACCCATGGAACAACATTGAAAAAATCACATTGCAATCTGTTAAGTAATAGCTAGAATGACATTTGTTCTCAGTAAGACATTACACCTATTTACTGTGGAGCATATCTATAGAAAAATAAAGTAAACATGGGTCCAAGTTAAGACCACAATATATTGCAAATATTTCAATAACAATCAACTATGATTTCCCAATACTTTAAATAGCACAACAATACTAGATTTAGTTTAACTCACCTTAAGTCCATCAACAGTTTCCTTGTATCCAGATTGAATATACTCTTTAGTTAAATTTTCTTCCGGCGAACTTGATGTCGGAGGATGAAAATCAGGTGGTCCTAGTCTGCAATATTTTGGAGAAAGATATAAATTATCAAGGAAAGTAAATCAAGAATGGCAATATGCCGCCAACTTCATGCACAATCAAGCATCCAAGTACTTAGCCTTACGGATATAAGTAATGTAATTCCACGCTACACACCCAAACCAGTAAAAGTTTGAATCAACTATAATACGGCAAATCCAAAAACTAAACTAGGGATAAAGTCATAGAGTAATTACCGGGAACTTAGACCGTCCTTCTCACACTTCAACTTGTAGGGTGTCAACGGTGGTGGCCTCCTGCAGTAAAAGTATTCACGTCTTCAAATGTATCAACATATAAATTGCTATGCAAGGACTTCTTTATAATGACATGCCTGGAGTTCAGCGTGTAATTTCCAATCGAAGAGGAATCAGCTCGTCCTGAGTCCCTCGCGGATGCGCCACCTATAGCGCTATTGTTGACTGCACTAGTGCAGTTTGTAGCATGATACCTTTGCATTTCTCCACACTATAACCGGCATACTGGTTCTGACATTAACATACCATAATAAACTCTAAGAACTAATCCACATTCTAGTACCATAAGGCACTTTTTCATGGACTTCCACTTTTATTTTGCAATTTCTCCTTACAGCATAAACTTGGCACTGACTTCAGCGCAAACCCATAGATGAAAGTAAACCCTGAAACATAAAAGTTTCCCTGGTGTTGAACTTTCACTGAACTCATATAACGATGAAGGAAAAACTAAATTTACATAGTCTTAATACTATGTCTTCAAGAGAGGTTTTGAGGGTTTGGGGAAACTCGAGTTTAACCTTTTTTTTTCCTAACAGCTATGGAACTTAGTTATTTGAATTCATATCACTGATCAGATTCCAGAAAGATCTCAGTACGCTAACAATAACTCTTAACAGTTGAAATCGCCTAATAAGTAGTACCGCATTTCTATTCTAAATTCTAGCCTGAAACTTTCCCTATAACTTCCAGTGAAATTCTGAGCTTAGTATGACACAAATTAACAATGATAACGAAAAAGGTAGTCTTGAGTAAGTTCAACTAACCCTAACTAAGAAACCAAACTAGAAGACATATAAATCTGGAAGATCAATTACACCTTAAAAATATAATCATCATGAACAATAGTTTCTAAAAAAAAACAAAACCTACCAGAACCTAAATTAAATTTCGAGGCTTTATCCAAGAACTGTTTATTCCCAAATCAATTAGCTGCCTCTAGCTACATACCAGAGAAAGAAAGAGAAGAACAAATCCAGAAAGAAGCAGACGAAAATTTGCTCATACTACATCCTTAACAAGAATACGAGCTACTAAAGAATCAGCATGATCAAATCACCAAATCGAACTACGCAAGCATATAAATCCATACGATAAATATAGAAACTAGGGTTTAAATCGAAAACTAACCAATAAGAGCTCCAGATGACCCCAACAATCCGAAGTTAGGGTTTTGACAGCAAATTTCGTGAATTAGACCTCGACCCTGATGCGACAAAGTCGAAGAACCCGGAGATTCAACGAATCAAAGGAGAGATTGAAAACGAAAGCTGAATCAAAAGCTTAAAAGCTATGAAAGAAATTAAGGGTTTTCTAAAAAAGGGAAATCTAGAGCGCGAGAAGAGATTCACGAGGGAAGAAAAAAAGGAGCCTAATACGAAACGAAATATAAAACAAAAGGCCCAGAAGAAGACGAAGAAGAAGAAGAAGCAAAGAGTCTTGGGCTTCGTTAAAGTTTGACTCTATTTCAATCTCGTCTTTATAATGACGACGACGAATGCTGCTGTGTAAATTCCTTTTGCAGATAGATTTTGATTCCGCAATTTCTCGGATGTGAAATTTGTTTCGTGTGCTTAAGGAAGAAGGTACAGAAACAATACCCAACACGAAAGAAAGAAGAATCAAACAACTAAACTCTTTCGATTGATCTTCGATCGAATTCGATCTAACATACACTGTTCTGGTAAGAAAATCTTAACCTTTTCTTGTTTATATTTCCTATTTTAACCTTGTCTTTCTTCCTTAGCTTATAGACCGTTCAATGGGTAAATTAGTCATTTCGTAACTATTTTGACATGATGGTGGTGGATGCAACCAGGGTTTCGTCTTCTCAAACCATTTCTTTTTATTTTGGATTTTATAAATTTATTACATTTTGGATTAGCATTTCGAATTCATAGCTATGATCGATTAAATTATAAATTGAATTTTATCGATCTAATAAAAAATTTATGATTGATTATATATAATTTTGCTTAAATTGATTGAAGAAATATTGATTTTTTCGCGATACTTTAAATCAAAGATATTATTATAAATTACACAATGATATAAATACTGATCGGTTACTATTTAATTTTTGTAGAATCTGATATTGAATGTTTTTTCTATTTTTATAGTCGAAAGTAGAGTTCACAAGATTCATATGTTAGGAAAATAGAGAAAAATGTTTTGTTGAATTTGACCCCAAAAGAAAATGTTTTTTTTATGTATTTAATTTAGTGTCTTTGTTTTTTACGACCTTCATTCATTTTATAATTAGACATCCTTCCATTTATTTGAAGCTATCAATTAAAGGGTAATAATATTCTTTTTTTGTGGTCAACTCTTTGTATTAGATTAAAGAATTGATTCATTAAAAATAATACAATGATCCCACACAAAAAATAGAATCTCATAAAGAATAGACAAATCTCAAAACAAATCAAATTATGTTGCATACAATGATCCAATTATGTTGTTTATAGATTTATCAAAAAAAAAATTTATATTTATATTTTTTATTCAAATTAAATAAATTTACTATATTAAAAGGAAATAAAATTTTCAAGAAATTTTACATAATTATATGTTTAATTATTTTTAAATTTGTATAAAATTTCATTGAGTTTTTTTGTTAAAAATCCATCTTTATCAGGTGTACTATCTATTGTGTCCACATAACCACATCTGGTCGAGAAAATGGATTTCACTAAGTTGGACATAAAGTGCACCAACTACAAACATTATCCAAAACTTTATATATTTATATTATAATCCACATAATTCATTCCTTCATTGAGTAAAAATCTTTGCACATTTGTGTTATGACTGTTTCTTTTCTCTTACTAAAAACTCCATTGACATTTATCAAACCACCAATCTTAGATTACAATTTACAACATTTTCTAAGTTATTACAAACTCACCAATTGAATAATATTAATTATATTTTTTTTTATTCATCAATAAAGAAAAACACCTTAAAATGACACTAAATCTTAATCCATAATACATTACTATGTCAACCTCTAAAAATAATACACACAAATGAATCAATGAAACCAAATAAAAACCAAACACTATCACATCTCTCTCCATCTTCACACAAAAACACACACTCAAATCAAAATCACAATCAAAAAGAGATATCATTTCCTATATTATAGGTCCTAAAAAGAAAAAAGTGATTCTATAATGACCCCACACCACTTATAGTTTCTGGTCTGTTCTTGAAAGGATTTTATTTCCTCTCTCTCTCTCACAGTAGTTTCTGATCATACAGAAGCTCTCTGAGTGTTATTCTCTGAGTAATATAAGTTATCTACATGGTTCTGCGCTAATGGAAGTTAGCAATGGTGACTATGAGACTATGTTCAGAGGTTACTGCTGTCTCAATGATGGCTTTGTCCTTCAGTTGTCGTGATCTCTATTGAATAATGATGCTTTCATCAGTCTTCAACTCAGTTGGAACTAGAGATTGCTGAGTGTTGTTGAGAGTAAGCTCTTCAAGTAACTCATGGAGAATCAGTTCACTCATTTCAAAGCCAATGCAGTCAATGTCTAATCTGGTGTCTAACCAGTTTCCTGCTTTAGCCATATCTTTTCTAACTATCTGATCCAAGGCGTGAGGAAGTGGCAATGGAATTAGATGCCAGTAAACAGATTCTTGAACCTCGTGAATTATGCTTTTGACGGTAGAGAAGACTCGAGTTCTTGGTGTGACAAATGAAGCCCATGGTGGACAACAACATAACTCCATAACAGCCTCATTGATGCAGTCAAAAAGGAGTTCATGGTCAGGACATAGCTGGTTTGGATAGAATGGTATATTGCTGATCAGTGCTGGTTCAAGGAGCTGGTCAGAGAATTGTGCCTTCAGATAAAGCTCTTCGAAGTCTGAATCAACTGCGTCCAAAACATCTTTTACATACTTAAACACCAATTCATTGTCACTTGTGACAGAATTTTCCCGGTTTTTAGCTGTAGAATCGCTTTCATCGAAGTGGATACACCATGGTTGCACCTCTGCTTCACCTGAGTTATAAAAATGAATCAATTAATGAAGAACTAAGTAGTAGAATCCAAGTTTAGAGATAGATGTTGGAACCTATATATACATACCAGACTGAGATCGCACTTTTGATGGGCTTATATCATCTTCAGTGAAGAGTGGCTCAAGAACTGATATTGGACTTGACCACTCTGGAAAATCAGTAGTAGCTGATTTGCACTCCTCAGGTTTAGCTAAACAGTGAGACGGTGAGACCACAGAGGAAGACAGTGGTGGTTGACTCTCTTCATGAGAGATCTGTAGAAGAAACGAAACAGGAAACCTGATTTAAGTCTTCCACCATTTCAAAGTTTATACAAATAAGATAACTTTATAGTGTGGAATCGAAATGCCTTACCTCTTCTGAGATTATATCATCTCTAACTTCATCATGAGCATCAATTTTGGATAAGTCACCAACCAAAGCAGAGGTTGATTCCTCTGGAACTGTATCTGTCCCATTGATAATCATAACATCTTCTGCAGAACCTGGAAGATTGGACGGCTATGATATTAATTATTGATTTCTCAAAATAGAGAGCCTTACAATGGGAGAGAAATATTATCACCTGCAGACGAGATTTTATCTTCGTTAGCAGTTCCATCTTGAATGTCAGTACTTAATTCAGTAGCTTCACTTGCAGTTGGTTGGAGAGAATTTTCAGGTTCTTTGCTTTGGTTGCAGACCTGAATATCAGCATTTTCCTCTGGTTTGGTCACATGAGTTTGTTTCTTAATGTTCACAAGATTTGTGAAATCCGCTGAAGCAGACTTCCTGTGTGCAGTTGAGCTCTTTTCCCATCTTCTTCCTGGGCTGTTTAGAGGAGACAAGTACTCAGGAAGGGAAAGAATTCTCCCTAGGCTTCTCTGAGTCTGTCTGCTCGTTGGTTTTGAATCAAGATCTCCATTGTTTAACATCTCAGACAGATGTTTCTTGGCCTCTGTGTAGATGTTTGATACCCTTTGCTTTTTATCATCTTCATTGTGAGATTTTCTCTGAGATGTTGAAGGCCTTGCCATCCGTTCGAGGAAGAAATGATCTTTAGTTTTTGGAAACCCTTCCCCAAATCCCCTTTGTGGTTGCTCCTTTCTGATTGCATGTTTCAGCTTCCTCTTGATCTCAGAAAGAAAGAAATGTGAACTGTTTCTCTCATTCTGCAATTTGTTTCTGATCAAATGAGAATCAGGTGATGAACCATGACTATTTCCTGTGTCCGGACTTGAAAAGCTTGCTGATCTTGGTTTCAAAATGAAAATCTTATCTGAAGCTTCACATTCTTCTTGTGGTGAATCCTTCTTCCTGAGAAATCTAGACCATTTCTTATCAGCAAGAGAAGATTGTTCAGACTCAAACAACCTCAAGTTTTCTTCTCCTTTCTCCCTTGGCACAAGTAATTCTGGATCTTGTAAAAGTTTGAGAAACAATTCCTCATCTGATCCTAGAATCTGAAACACTTCCATCAAATCCTTAGATGTTAGGATTTCGCTATTTCCCTTAGGACGATTCCCATGTAAGAGCTTCTGACTGATTAAAAACTTGACCAACTCTCTCAGTTTGTCTTTATAATCTTCCTGTTTAAGGTTCTTTGCATAGCTTGTACTTCTGCGATGAATCTCAGAATAAAACTCTTCAATCATATTATCAATGTCCAGACTCCTAGCAGAACCACGATTTCTACGTTGAACTTGAGGCTCTTCACAACCAACTGTATTTATATGGCTAAAATTCTCACAGCTGTTTTTGCGGGTCCTGTTTTTTCTCCTGTGGTTTTTCTTTCTTCTTCCTTCAAGTTCAGAGTCTGATAACTGTCCTGCTTCAGCATTCTCCATCTGCTTCTTGATCTCCTTATCAATGGACAACTCTTCTGCAATGAGTTTCTTCACACTTGGCTTTATAATCGTTATCGTGACATTATTGCGTTCTTCACCAGCCTTTTAACAGTTCAATGAAACAACCTTTAGATTAATTCACAGTAGAGTCTTAAAGACATAAACAAAAAGCTATCATGTTTCCAATAAGTTCAAAGCTTACATGTGTTTCTTCATCACCTTTTTCACGGTTTTTAGACTTGTCAAGCTCAGTCTTCCTAGATTTTCCAGTAGCTGTAACATTTGACATAACTATTAACCAAAACAAGAGCCTTGTGCAGGTAAAGTATTACCAAAGATGTGAGGGTTTATTACCATGCTTTTGGTCTAGAATCAGCTTGTGAGCTAATGGTCCATGTCGGAAATTAAACATATTCATAAATCCCCACATGCATCCTAAGTGATCCCTCTCCTGTCTAGCAGCAGCACGTCGTTGTGTCTTCTTTGCCATGTCTTTCAATGCTAATGCTCTAACGAGATATGTGCCTTAAGAAACACTACAGGAGAAGAAGAAGAAGAATATTGAGTTCAGATATTTGGAAGTAAAACTCAGGTAAATTGTATTTAAGAATAAGATAAAACAAGTAGATAACAATCTGAGATCCTTGAGAAACAAACAACAAGAACAAAAACCTAAAATTTAATTCCACGATTAGACTTACTTAGAAAGAGAACAAAATAATCCTTGTTAAACACTGCAATGGAATTCCTTGAGAGATAAATTAGCATAAGAAGTAAAGGATCATCTACCAGTTCTCCAATCCAAAGCAAACTCTTTATTAATCGTTAGACTAAATTATAAGAACACAAAGATCATTTACAGACTTATGGAGCAAATCAGATACCTTTCCCTTTTGAAAAAGATAGCAGAGGAAAGTACAATAAAAGTACCTTAGATTCTTCTCAAAATTCCAAACTTCTCTGAAGGGCAACAGCGATTGTAGCTAGATTTCATTGCAAGTTGCTGCAGAAGTAACTCATAAATTTTCCTCTCTTTTTTTGCTAAGATTCAGAGTTGAGAGGGAAAACAGAAGAAATATGGAATTTCTTACAAGCAAAGAAGAGAGAAAAGATTAAGCAAATGATAGCTTTAGAATCTGTGAATCATTTTGTGAAGCTTATAAACAGAAGAGAAGGTAACGTGTCTTTATGATCCAATCTCCATCTCCACATTGTTCATCTGACAACTTTTCCAGGTTTTGTCGAGAAACACAACCAAGTTACCGTAATCATAAGATCAAATCAACAAGTGAAAAGAAGGAAAAGGACTTTGATCATGGAATCAGAAATCCAGCTTTACTTTCTAAAGTTGATGAACAACTCAACAGATACAGAATTGGTTCAACAAAAACCTTCTTGAGACTGTTCAACATTCATATAAAAAGAAAAAAGAAGAGATATATTTTCTTTTTCTCTGTTGGTGGGTATCTTTTGACAAACGAAGAGAAGAAAGAGAGAGACATAAAGATTTAAATTAAATTTTATTAAGTGTCATATCTATCAATCCATGACCGACAAAACCATTAGTTTTCATGGAGGATTCTCAAATGGGCAAAGGCAAAGAAAAAGTTAAAGTGGAAGCTTTATGAGAAATTTACAACCACAACGGAAAAAAAAAAAACAAATTCACAGTTGGAAAAAAGTTTCAAATGGGCCCATTTCTTCTATTCTTTTTCTACAGAGAAGCTTTATAGAGAAGAAAAGTATGAGCAGATTTTCAACAACCTTCATGATTAGACTCACCAGTAAATAATTGATCTCTTTTTCTTCTGATAGCTCTGAATTTGAGACATGGCAGAATGTGAGGATTGTTCTCTCTGCGAGATGATGACGAAAAAGAATGTGGGTTGAATGAATGAATTTTAAAAGATTAGGGGTCATATTGTAACAAATTAGAGAAAGTGGGAGAGACCAAAGAGGTATAAATTAGTAGCTGGTTAGGGAAATGGAGAACACGTACATGTAATTTCTATTTGTGTTATTAATTATTATTACAAACAAAATGCGATTTGTAGTTCATGTCATTGACTAAATCTCGTTACGACGGCTTCGTATGTCTTGTCATTCTCATAAGACTTGTGCTGTTTTTGTGTTTTATACGTTACTAACATCTATTGATCACCATGAATCAAATCGGAATTGCTCGTAATGTCATGTCTTTGTCACATATCTACGCTCTCAACTTGAATATTAATCGCACAGAGAAATGTAAAGATATTGACAAATATTAGAAAATATTTAACATAAATTCAACTCATCTCATAGATATGAAACATAAGTTGTTAATCCATTTATCTGGCTACTAACCACTAAGGTAGAAAATTATTTTTTATATATTACTCTTCAAATATACAACTAAACTGCGATTTATACAATCTTTTCATAATCAAATATCGATTTGTGATCTCAGTCGGGTTTGGTCAACATCAAATCAACATCATTTTCTCTATGTCATGTTTTGATTAGCAATGTATAGTAAAGTTGTTATAATTAATTTTTTTGTGAAACACTAGTGTAGTTATACTAATAAATAATTCAATCTACAGTGAAACTATATTAAACCAATATTCAGAAATCTTATGTTGATCAGATCAAATAATACTTTACAAAAAGATATACAAAGTTTCAAAAATATACATGATGAATTATACATTAAGAGCTTTAAATCAAAAACAAATAGAATTCAATCAAACAGAGCATTATTAAAAATTTAGAGCTGAGACCTAAAGTTTCACATAAGCAAAATTTTATGTGGGGCTGATCTTTAAAGTGATCGACTTTAAAGAAAATGGTACAACAGAATAATTAGCTCGCATTGTCTGATTCATCGTTGGCAAAGCAAAAGTCGAAACCATATCATATTCAATCTCAGAAGTAATCAAATAGATCTTGACCATGCTCATTTACTTCTATATAGAGTTTCTTTGAAGCAACTTAATTCAGTCAGGGACCATAATTAATATATATATATATATATTAAATTGATACATGTGTACACATACATCAAAACACTCACTCACAGTTACACACTTAGCAATCGATTCCATAGCCCCACAGTGGATAATGCGCACGCGCACAAACATATATATACATAGACTAAACTATGTAATATGAAAACCAAAAAAAAATATCTATGTAATACATACATTAATTGCTACAAATGTGGCATTGTTTATTGATGTTGGAACTTAATGACCGACAAATTAGATAGATATATATATATATATATATATATATACATTTAAATTTGCTCTCATTTGTGTGAGGTTTTGGTACTCGTGTTTCTAACCAATATATATTATCACATTTTGGTTGGTCTCATATTTAATTATACAATCTTGATTGATCATAATTAGATTTCTATTTTGTACTTGCAGCACATACCAAAGGGAGGGAAGTGACTTTTTTTTTTGTTTATCAATTTGAAAATTGTATTAGCTAGCTTTAGAAATATAAAAAATAAAGCATACATTAACATAACTACAATATGTCGAGTAAATCCATTTTACGATGAAAAATAAAGAACTAAATGGATTTCGCGACTGATTCTTCAGAAGTTTGAAGTTGGTGTCTGTAGCGAATAGTCATTTAGAGATTGAAGAATTTGTTTTTATTTTGTTTTCTTCTATTTTTTTTTTGAATTTCAAATTTCTGAAAAATCAGTCGCAAAATCCATTTCAGTTATATTTTTCCAAAAATCTAAAATATAACAAAAAAAATTAACAAAATAAAACTATCCAAGCTAAAAAGATTAAGTATTGTTTGTGTACCTTTGAAATGATATTCACGTTGATATCCAAAATGAAAACTAATTTCGATATGTTGTATTTGTGAAGTTCATAATGAATTAAGAAAACTCTTCCACAAGAAAATGAATTAAGAATTTATATATGATTAAATAACTGTAAAAGACCAACATTAAATAAATTAAAATGCTTTTGATAATAGAGAGTACGGAGTTTTGAATGTCATTATAAAGTAAGTATTCTCTCTTCTCTTAATCATATCATGCAAGTTATGTGAGAAATTTTCACATTTAAATAACGCAAACATATTAATCTTATAAATGTAGGCTTTGCATAACGATTATTTTTTAAAATAAAAAACCTCAAAATTTTCACTACATTTGATGTCAAATGGTAATTTACATCATCTAATAAATTGCAAATCAATAGTAAGATCCAAGTCTGCAATTTATTTGACATATTTTTCTGAGTAGAAATGTATTTATACCACCAATTTTTTCTAACCATTGTAACCAATAAGTATTGCGAATGTTATAAGGTTGTAATCATTACTGAAACTCATTTCGTGGTCAATCAAAATAAGTTGTGGTGCGTTCTTTTCTTTAAGTATTGCGATTGATGATTATAAGTTTAAAATCAAGAATAAATTTTTGAGATGAGCTAACATTTATGTTATAGTGTAAGTAAAATTATTGGCAAAACATTAGCCAACTCGTAGACTTCTTCACAATTTGATATATAACCATCCCAATAGATTAAACATCATCTCTTTATCTAAAAAAACTTAGGCTTTCATGAGCAAAATTTGTACATAAACAAAATATTTCTAAGTTTTTGTGAATCAGTGTTTATTTATTTTTCTTATTCAATCACAATAATAAAATCTTTTTTAACACACAAACCATCAATAATTATTAAAGTCACTGGTAAAAGTAATTTGTAAATATAAATGTTTATTTTCATTTTGAATAAAATAATATGTAACATGCGATAATATCCATTTCGATTATCAAAATATTCTAGAACTAGATGATGACCCATGCTATGCATGGAATATATTTTGTGGAAAATTAATATTATTTACAATATTAATTTGTATGTAATATTTTATTTCTTTTTGTTTAATTCATGATTTTATNTATTAATTTGTATGTAATATTTTATTTCTTTTTGTTTAATTCATGGTTTTATTTGTATATGTAAATTTATTAATTTTATATATACTTGATATACTAAAAATCAATATGTATGTAAATTGCAATATCTATTTATATAGGTTTTGATACATTACATTTTTTGTATATAAACCTTTTTGACTTGCGTTATCTAGGTTTTTAGACTTATGAGTTTTTATATTCGTATTCATTTAAATTTTTAGACACGCATTCATTTAGGGGTTTAAACTCATATTCATTTAGGCTTTCAGAGATATGAACATATTTTTCTTTTTCCNTTTGTATATGTAAATTTATTAATTTTATATATACTTGATATACTAAAAATCAATATGTATGTTAATTGCAATTTCTGTTGATCAGTTTTGATACATTACATTTTTTCGTATATAAACATTTTTGACTTGCGTTATCTATGTGTTTAGACCCATGAGTTTTTATATTTGTATTCATTTAAATTTTTAGATAAGCATTCATTTAGGGGTTTAAACTCGTATTTATTTAGGTTTTTAGAGATATGAACATATTTTTCTTTTTCTTATATACTAATCTCCTAATATTTGACGTTAATTTTGTGATATGCTTATTCATTGAAATATA
>OVAX01001579.1:0-42518 GCA_900406405.1 Lepidium africanum | reverse complement strand
AAATTGAACAGTCAAAAATCGTTGGTTGAAAATTTATATTGGTCAAAAATTAATTAAAAAACAAATTTTTGACCAATTTATGATTATAATTGTGGTCAAAGTTGAGTTGTTTTCTAGTAGTGAAGGAGAAAGATACAAACTAAGAAGATGATGTGGAGAATGATACGAATCAAGAAGAAAACGAGAACGTTAATACACATCAAGGAGAAGTTGTTTCAGATTTAAAGAGATCACAAAGGGAGACAAATAAACCAACATATATTGATGATTACATCTTACTTGCTGAGAAATAAGGAGCTCAACTATTGTTGTGGCTTGATGATGAACCGAAAACTTTTGGTGAAGCTAAGGATTCAAAGGAGTGGGTCATGGCTTGTGAAGATGAGATAGTATCTATTGTTAAAAATCATACTTGGCATCTTGTGGATCTTCCTAAAGGTGTAAAACCGATAGGTTTAAAGTAGGTTTTCAAAATAAAAAGGAACTCGGATGGAAGTATTCATAAACACAAAGCAAGATTTATTATAAAAGGATATGTGCAACAACATGGTATCAATTTTGATGAAGTATTTTTTTCCACCGGTGGCTAGATTGGAGAATATTCGGATGTTAATCAACCTTGCAGCAAGTTATGGATAAGAGATTCATCACTTGGATGTTAAGACAGTGTTTTTGAATGGTGAGCTAAAAGAAACTGTCTTCGTAACTCAACCAAAAGGATTCGAGAAGAAAGGTTGCGAAGGAAAAGTCTACAAACTTAACAAGGCTTTATATGGTTTAAAACAAGCACCTATAGCATGGAACATAAAGTTAAATCAAATTCTAAAGGACCTTAAGTTCGTGAGATGTTCAAAGGAGCCATCGATGTATAGAAAGCTCGAAGGATCTTCAAGTTGTGGCGGTATACGTTGATGATCTTTTTGTTACAGGTTCAAAAACGAGTATAGTTTTAAACTTCAAGAAAGAGATGGCATCCACATTCGAAATGAGTGATCTCGGAAAGTTAACAAGTATGTCAAAGCAAAAATGATATAACTTTAAGTCAACAAAGGTATGCAAAGAAGATTCTTGAAGAGGCAAACTTGCAAGATAGTAATCCAATAAAATCTCCAATGGAATCAGGTCTTAAACTCTCAAAAGTAGCTGGAGAAAAGGATATTGATGCAAGAAACTATAGAAAGATAGTTGGATCTTTGAGGTACTTATTACATACAAGATCAGATTTAAGTTTTTGTGTTGGAGTCTTGGGTCGTTATATGCAACATTCGAAGGAATCACATGGGAATGCTTTAAAACAATGTTTGAGGTATCTCAAAGGAACGATCAACTATGGCTTAAGGTTCAAGAGATCAATGGATAAAGCACCAAGGCTCATCAGATATAGTGATAGTTCCTATAGTGTAGATCTGGACGATGGTAAAAGCACAACCGGACACATATTCTATCTCGGTAGAAGTCCAATCGCTTGGACCTCTCAAAAACAAGAAATAGTTGCGCTTTCTTCTTGTGAAGCCGAGTTTATGGCTGAAACTGAAGCAGCAAGACAAGCTATTTGGTTACAAGATCTATTGCATGAAATCATGGGAACACAATGTGAGAAAGTGGTAATTCGGATAGACAATACATCAGCAATTGCTTTCACGAAAAATCCAGTGTCTCATGGGCAGAGTAAACACATACATACACGATTTCACTTCATTAGGGAGTGTGTTGAGAACGAACAAATAGAAGTTGAACATGTCCCGGGAAGTGAGCAAAATGCGGACGTTTTAACCAAACCACTTGGTTGGATCAAATTCAAGGAAATGAGAAATGTTATTGGAGTTGAAGACATTGAGAAATCGACTTCAAGCTTAAGGGAGTGATTGTTAGTTAAGCTTGAATTTAGATGACTTGAACTGTAAATTATCTAGAAGCTAGTTAGGATAAGCTTTATATTTTATGAGTTATCTTAAATATAATCAATTCCTAACTAGAATAGGAAATCGATTAAGAATTCTATATAAAGAGATATCAAATTGTGATATTCTTTAGAGATTCTTGTGAGTATGAGAACTTTAGTTTTAGAGTTATATTTCTAAAGGTAATAAAAGAGAGTTATTCTTTTAATCATCTTGTTCTTAAGTTTTGGTTCTTCAGTTCTATTGCAAATTAATATAATTCTTTTTATAATTTGGGTAAAATGTTTCAACAAACATTATGAGTTTCGACTCACATCACAAAGATTTTCTTTTTTTATCTGGTTCACGGACCATAAAATTCGACTAATTTCATACTAGGAGAATCTATATGAAGAATCAAATTTTATATACAGTTGTGATTTAATTTTGATAGGGTTCGAATCCAAGAGATCTAGAGATCGTGAGCGATCCCAAATCATTGATCATTACCACTCGACCATTTGATTGTCGGCAGTTAATATTATTCATTATTATTCAATATGGTTTTATTATAATGTCAATGGATGTTATCATCAGATTGTAAAAACCTCATGACCCAAACTCTCTCGCATTGATGTCCAAAAATCACAAGTGGACAAGTCTAGTAAATTAAAACTCATAATCCATGGCCCTTCTAGTTTTTTATAATTTCGTATTCACAAATTAAACCCTGCGTGTTATATGCTCCATTTTTTTTCCATGAAATATAAATTGGGAATAAAATGAGGGTGATCGATATCTAAAATAGTTTTATACAAAATGTTTACGTGTCTCTGCATGCATATTTTGTAAGAATACTGTAACATGTCATGGACTCATGGTTAAACTCGTGATATTTTAAAATATGTCAAAGTAAATTTAATTATATTTGACATGTGTTATTTTTTTTTCCGTCAAATATATTTGACATGTGTTATTTTGTTTCTTTTTGTGTGGAATTTCATCGAAATAAATAATTTTTTTACAAAGCATATAGAGAAACGCCTTAACGAAAAGTTACAACAAAAGAAATAGTAATATAAAAATACGATCAAAGTACACCAAATTTTTGAAGAGCTTGATCTCATTCAGAACTCCAAATAACCTATAGATTCTTGATGAGATCCACTGAACATTATTCTCGAAATTAGACTATTCCATACAAATCATAACTATATATATATTTTAAAAAGTATTGACTTTTAGTCTTTAGTTCAAGTGGTAATGACCACTTTGGTCTATCTCTTTTCACCATGATTTGACCCTATTACCTTTTGAAGAGATTGAAGGGTTAGTTAGATTTAGAACCTTAAAAAAAAAAAGGTATTAACTTCTAGTCAGTTCAAACATTTCAATTTCATAGTTAGAATTGCAGTTTCGAAGTATATGTTGAAACAAATCATAAACTTTCTAATAAATTCATTTAAAACTATATTTTCTTTTTGTCTTAAGCTCACTCACCCATTTTCAACTTTGTTAAAGGGACAGTTTGCTGAACTCTTCTCAATATGCTAGTTTAAGTAACTCAACTAATGGCTCTATATTAAGAATTTGACATTTCCTTATTACAAGTAGAAAATTAAAAACTATTTAAAAAATAAATTTTGGATTATGAATCGAGTTTTGACGATTAAGTTACCATAAAAAAGAGAAACAAGAGGATGACAGGTTGAACCAAATAGTCATTGCCACTAGAACTCAAGTGTCTTAGCATTCACTTGGAATGATTTAAAAACTTAACACTTCATATCTTCGCGGCAAGAAAAAGAAAACCTTCTGTCAAAAAAAGTAACACAATATGATTTTGGTCAAAAGAAGAGGTTGGGCTTTTCAGCCCAAATAAATCATAAGAAAGCCCAATTTACTTAAAGCCCAACACAAAAGAAAAATAAGTTTAGGTTAAACGTGATATTGAAACCCTAGTCTGTCTTGCAGTCTCTATAAATTACTTTTCGATTTACTCCAAATTCCTTCATCGTCGTCACACAGGTTCTACTCTCAACACTCAACCAATATCGATTCGTTGAGTTATCGATTCATTTTGTACGACTTACCGATTCATGCTTGTTTCATTGATTCTATCTGTCTTCTTTTAGTCGATTTGGAATCTCAGATTTCTTTTTGAAATTGATGTTTTGATTTACAAAATTCACAATTTTGGGATTAGGGTTCTTGTTGGTGATGATGATAAAACATAATCCCAGCTCTATGAGACCTTTTGTGGTCAAGGACTATAATTATGTTCATACATATATATCTGAGCTGCAAAATTCTAATTCCTTGATTGATAAATCTTCGTAAATTAGGGTTTTTCTGTTAATTAATTTGGTTTTAATTGTTTAGTCAAGTTTTTTGGGTTGATATGGCTATGATGATAACATATTATCCCAGCTCATTATGAGGCCTTTTGTGGCCAAGGAAAATAACTGTTTCTATAACATTTTCTGAGCCTTTAAACCCGAAAAATAGTTAGCATTACTGATTTTGATTTATTTTTGTTCCCTATGATGATTTATTAATTGCTAATGTATATCTGAAATTTTACTGATGTTTAATTGATTTGCTGAGGGAACAATAATTTGTGTTTTTGTTTTGTAATAATGTTTTTTAAGTCTATTGATGATAGGAAAATTCCCAATGATGGTATTAACCATGCTAATACTGATTGTCTTGTGACTGAATCAATGTTAATTGTCTGAGGGAATCTTATAAGAACTGTGTTTTGTCTTGATCAAAGTCATATATGAATGTAACATAGTTTAACTACATTTATTAAAACTATTGAAGAGGAAAACTGATGGACTCAATCACATTGTAATATGCTTAATAGACTATACTAGTTAGATATCATATGTTTGTAATATGATTCACATTTGAAATGTCTGGGTAGTGAAAATAGTAGATACAAGAAACTTGAAATCTTGCACTAAAGAACGTGGTGATGAAATAACAATATGTTACACTATTGTTTCTTATGAACTAATTCTAGGACCAATATGTGTCATCCTAAGTTGACATGAAGTGACTCTCGCTGTATAGAAACCAGATCTATCGCGCAGAAGTTTAAAACAAACATCCAAAGGAGAAGGAGACTATGATTGCATTGAAACCCTCAACTCTAGTATTCAAATTCAAAACATTAGACCTTATACAAAAATTATTCGATCGGAGTTTTACTTCCATAAAAAGCCGTTTGACAGAAAAATATACATAAAGAATTTAAGCACCAACGATCAACACTTATAAGCCAAAATAACACGCAAATCTCACTCATAAATTTTAAAATTAAAATTTTTCATTAATCATAGAATATGTTTAACCTGAGATCACTATTAACATTTTTTTCCAGTTTATGATTTTCATAAAATTATAAGGAAAGGATTCACAGCCCTGGAGCCTCATATATAATTTCCAGCAATTTTTTCTTAAATAACAAGTACATGATAATGACATAAAAAAAAATTGAGCATTAAAAACATAACGCAACAGATAATCTTAAAACTTTGAATTAATTCATTACTTTTCTTCCCAAAAACAATAGTCCAATCATATGAAATTACAAATGTAGCGAGTGGTATTATACTATTATTACATAGAAATCATAACTTACCAACTTTATTTATTTAATTCAACTAAAATATTTCTGGTTTGGTTTGTCATTCACCACTTCGGTGGTTAGTGTGCCTCGACATGATTCGTTTTCATATAATTTAATTTGTCTGTTTATATATTTTTAAAATATTTAATAATTGAAAATATAAAACAACCAATTACATCCTTGTATTATTGTAATGAACTCTTCCACTTTTGATTCTTTCACTTTCTCTGTACGCCAAATCTCTGTTTTATTCTTCATTCAACCCAAAAAATAACCTCAAATCACATGTCAATGTCTTCTCTTTCGATACTTTCTTACTCTATCTGATACTCAATCTTTCTCTCTATCTCTTAGCTTATGTCTCTAAAACGGTCAGAGTTCATCGATGGTGTTGCAGCTCGAAGTCTCAGCGAGATTTCAGAAGTTGATGCCATAAGAATCGGAACTGATATAGTTTCAGCAGCGAGACGACTCCTCGCACTTTTAAGGTCTATCGGAGATTGTCAATGGCTTCATCATCCACCTGTCATTTCTGAAGCTATCAGAAGGTGAAAACAAAAACACTTCACCTTTCCCTTTCTCCTGATTTTTGATCTAATGGTTCAGATTCATTTGGTCCCCAAAAATCTGGACTCTTATGAGTTTGATCATTTTGGAATTTATGTTTGAATTTAATGCAACTGTTTAATAGGTACGATGAATTGTGGATGCCCTTAATTTCTGATCTAACGGTTGGTGTAAAGCCTCCAATGATTCTACCTCCTTTAGATGTTGAATGGGTTTGGTTTTGTCATTCATTGAACCCAGTAAGCTTTGATTCCTTTTAACTCCAAACAAAGACAAAGATTCTATGTTTATTAGTTTGATCCAATCTTTTCTCAGGTAAGTTATAGAAATTACTGTCAAAAGAGATTCTCAAAACTTATAGGGAAACCTGCGATTTACGATGAAGAGAATGAGGATTATGCGGTTTTACAATGCGAAAAAATCTGGAATTTACGATATCCATTGGAGAGTTTTGAGAACAGAGCTGATCTTGATTCATTTGAGTTCGTTTCTTCAGTTAATGAAGACATTAAAACTCAAGTAGATAAACAGGTGTGTCTTTGGAAGATGTTTTCAGCACCTTATATGTCTGAAACTGTTTACTTGATAGCTGCTCGGTTACGTTACAAAGGGTTTTTGTTGATTTTGAACAAGTTCAAAGATGAGATCACTCGTCTTATTCCAGCTTCTGATATACTACTTATGTGGCTCACGCATCAGAGCTACCCGACGGTTTATTTAGAGGATGTTGATGAAATGGTTGAAGAGATGATTAAAAAAGTTGTACGAGTTGGAGAAGAAGTAGAGAAAACGGAAGTGGAAACAACAAAAGAACTTTGGGATAGATACTTTAATCAACCTTATGAGAAAGCAGGTGGTGAATTGAGTGTAGTTGCGAATGAGTCTCGTTTATGTAACAACAGTGTGTTTTATTGGCCGGTCTCTGATGTGGATGTTAACACTGCATATAAGTCTATCCGACCTAGATTTGTCTTGGAAGTAAGTTGATATGACAATGACTTGACACTGAAGTATGAGATTTTTGTATTTGAATATGAGATTCTTGTTTCTTTGTCTGCAGTTGTGTATATATGTAAGGCTGAATCAAAAGGTGGAGGGGACTGAGTTGATTGATCGGAGTTTTCTTCGTTTGAGAGTTGCTAGAAGTCATCGAAAGCTGCAACTCGATAAGAAAGTGACTGACTTGTCACACGATGCATCGTGGCAAAAGGGATGGCATCTTTATTGTGAGTTTGGAACACAAGGGGTTGTGTTGGAATCACATTGTGAACGTCGTCGTGGGATTTGCTTCAGAAGTGGAAAACCTGAAGGGATATTAGAGTTTCCGTGGAATGATTTGCTAAGAGCTCATTCTCTAGCGTCTGGTAGGTTTCTAGGTAAGCAAGTGAGTGTGTTTGCCTCGGTTACTCCCCCGGTTCAAGCGCCATACTTGCTCAGATTTGTACCAGATCGAGTCACCGATGATTCAGGTGCTATGATCTCTGAATCAGTTCAAAGAACAAACAACTTCCGACCTCAAGAAGGAAGATGGCTTACCCGGACTGTGCTTGATCATGCAGGACGGGAATGCTTTGTTATTCGTATCCGGTAATCAATCTTTCTTCTTTTAAAATCTCATTTTCCTTCTTAGATGACTGTTTGTTCTGACTGTAAATTCGTTTTAGAGTGGGGAAAGGAGTGTTTAAACGTGGGGGTGAAGTTCCATCTCCAGTGAAATCAGAGGAGAGGATAACAGAGATTCGTGTTGGTTCTTGGTCTTATGTTGAGGGTTCAATCGGTAAAGCTCCAGGTCAGTTAACTTAAACTACAAGAAAGATATAATCTGTTTGCATTCACGCTTTAGCAGTGTATGGATCATTGTGTTTGCTCGTCTAGTACAGCGAAGGTTGTTGGAACCGTGAAGCCGAAAGAACCAATGGAAGATTGGGAGGCTGCTTGGGAATTTTCAACTGGAGATGAATTATGCATCCGTTGGAACTCAGCAGGATCTATCTCAGAACTTGATTTATATTCAAAAAACCGCGATTCGATGGTACGATTCTTTCAAGATTGAAGAGTTTTCTTTGTAATCAGCTTTTTGACATTTACAGTAATATAGGTTAGGCTCTTAACTGGAAGGAGAATGCAGTATAAAGGAGAAAATGAAGAAGACGATGAAGGTTTTGTAACAATGGTTAGATCAACTGAAGAAGATCCAACCGAAAAAGCGACTGCTTTAATCGATTGGAAGCATCAAGCTGTGGAATTTATACCCGAGGAAGATGCGGTTTTCGTTTTGCTATTGTCGGTATCGATTCTAAGAAGTGTAACACAGAGAAGAAGAGAAGATGTTGGAAAAATGTTGGTGAGGAAAAGGATAACAGAAGCTACAGGTGAACGGGATTGGGGATCGGTTATTATTGATGTAGCATCACCAAATGTATCTTCATCTTCGAGTCCATATGTTGAACCTTGGTATAGAAACTCTGGTAAGGTAATGGCAATGGAGGAGAAACCACAGGTTGCTAGATATCCATATCCAGTTATGAGCTATTCTAATGTTGATGGTGGCGATAGTTTGTACAAACATGTTATATTTGGGTGAAATTATTACAAGAAATTGCATACTTTTTTTTAGTTAGGTTGATTGGTACACAAAGACCTTTTTTATCAACAATCTATAGCCAAACTCTTTATAACTAACAATATCATTTGAAGATTAGGTGATTCATTGGAGATGTAGTATAAGTGGATATAACCGTTACCAAAAGCAGTTCCCAAATACTCTTTTTTCACAAAGATAGATGTTTTGGAAAAAAGTTTGTATCAAAAAGTTAAATATTTTGTATTACTAATGAATATTTGACTAAATATTTCTTGTTTTGCTCTTAGTTTTGTTTTGTTCTTTTCTCTTCCTAATTATATTTGTGTAAGATTAAAATACCATTATACAAATTTTTTAAAGTGTGAAAATCCTAAAATATTTAATATTGTGAAACGAATGGGGTAAATTTTATTATAACTCTTAAATTGTAATTGCTTTTAAAAGTAATTTAAGAATCCGAGAGTTTTGAAATTAGTTACAATTATGAAAGAAAATACGAAAAAAAAATAAAATATATATATATATATAGGCTTACCTATGATTATAAAGGCCATGAGACTTATTAATCAGAATCAAAAACCATTAATGTATTTAATTCCATTTCTGTACTAATTATTTAATACAAAATGGTTAGTATATGTTAATTCTTTCATTCACTATTTATAATAATCTATTTTGGTCATTACTAATATATTAAGTGAATATTTTCGTTACATACTTTTTAAGATAATAAATATATTTTTCTGTAGTTACTAAATAATTTTAGATGATAATTTAATTTTTCTAATTTATTTATCATATAAAATGAAAATTTATTTAATTTGTGGTTTCTTAACCTATATGTCAAAACCATTTATATTTTTTTGTCAATGAAATTGCATCAATAGGTGTTAAACAACAGGGTTTATTTGGAACAAGCAGCAAAGACTTAGCTAAAGTATCTGCTTCAACGTTTAATAACTTGGGAATAAACTTAAAAACAATGAACGAAAAGGAAGGGAGAAGATTGAATATGTCCAAAAGGACTCCATAGATCTATATCACTTAAACAAATTATTAATGATTTTAATGTTTTGAGTTATCTAATGTAAATTAATCTTAATGTTTTGTAATTTTTCATGCCTTTTTCATTTTATAAAAATAAACATCTCGTTTATGTATAATGTTTCATTAAGTGAAGTTTATTTTCTGAATTAATAAATATATATTAATAAAATGAAGGTTTTGAGGCCTCTCAGACTATCTACCTCACTTTTTTTAAATCTTCTACAATGTTGCCACATCAGCATTGATATAATAATTTCAAAAATTAGTACATTAAAAAAATCTAAAACAAGAATTAAAAATCATTAAAAATAGTAGTTAATACATTAAAAATAAGAAATTTGAAACAAGAACTTACAAGTAAATTATAATTCATCGAGACACGTGAGAATTCAAAAAGTTTCTCAAAGTCATTAGTCTATATTATTGATAGTACTATTGAGAAGATATGTAAAGTCATTATAATCATAAAAAGACAATCAAAAGGATGAGATACAATCCCCATTTTCACAAAAAAAAAAAAAATATTACAACATTGGATAGGAGATAATAGACATTGCATCATGAATTCCAAAAAGGAAAGGGGAAACTAAGCAAGCGATCCTATAAGAAGCATAAAAAACATGAAATAATGATTCAAATAGTTCACAATTATACCTTAATGACTTAAATAGTCTTCAAAAGTGCCATTGAAAGAAAAAAAAAAAAAAAGGAAAAACAAGCTTACTAAACAAGCGATCATATAAGAAGGATAAAACAACATGAAATAATGACTCAAATAGTTCACAATTATACCTTAATGACTTAAATAGTTTTCTTCTTCTTCTTTCTCTATTTTCACGATTTCAAACTCTAAATAGAAGGTAATGTACTATATGTTTTGCGATTTTGAACTCTAAATCGTATAACTCAACCAAACTCCACCACACTGTCAAATATAACTCAACCAAACTCTACTATACATTGGAGGACCTCTGCCAAACTCCACCATACAACTTTGCCAAACTCAACCACACTAGCNTTGGAGGACCTCTGCCAAACTCCACCATACAACTTTGCCAAACTCAACCACACTAGCGTTGCTAACTCAACCAAACTCCACCACACTGTCAAATATAACTCAACCAAACTCTACCACACGGTGGAGGACCTCCGCCAAACTCCGCCATACAACTCCACCAAGCTCAACCACACTATCGTTGCTAACTCAACCAAATTCCACCAAACTGTCAAATATAACTCAACCAAACTCTACCACACGGTAGAGGACCTTCGCCAAACTCCGCCATACAACTCCGCGAAGCTCAACCACACTACCATTGCTAACTCAACCAAGCTCCACCACACTGTCAAATATAACTCAACCAAACTCTACCACACAGTGGAGGACCTCCGCCAAACTCCACTATACAACTCTACCAAGCTCAACCACACTAGCGTTGCTACCTCAACCAAACTCCACCACAAAGGGGCGAAAAACCGTCAAACTCTACCACATTGGTAAAACCTCAAATACTTAGTATCCAACAAAACTACTTCCCAAATATAGAAAGGTAGTATGGTGTTTATTCGACAGAGTTTTGTGAAGATCAATTATGGTGTGGTTGACCTTGGCAGAGTTTGGTTGAGTTTGGTTGAGCTTATGCTGACGTGGCGGCGGATCTATGCGTTATGCGCATGCTGACGTGTCAAAATTCATTAATGGCATTTTTGTTATTACATTTTTTTTCATAGGACAAAAGGGCAAAATGGCAATTTAAGAAAAAAAAGACTATTTGAGTTATTTATGATAATTCCACACTATTTAAGTCAGTTCCCTATTATTTTGCCCTATTTGAATAAATCACCCAAAAAACATTATGCTTTTGTGATCGTAATCTGGAGTCGAAGGTAAAACACTATGCTTTTACCGATAGTGTGTTACTAGTAGGATTAGTGATAGACAAGATTTCATAACAGTGTTCTATGTCATTCAATTCGTAATTACATCTTTTTATATCATAGATGCTTAATAATGAGATTAGTCTTATGTGAGAGCATTACGTGAAGATAGTTCTGAAGTTAAATATTTTAAATATAACAGTATCTGGTTTTTTAAATATAACAGTATCTGGTTTTTTATATTTTAAATATGATTCTTGCAACTTTTCTGTGAGTTTATTTGATTTTTTTATATATTTGTAAGCATTATTTGGATTTATATTCATTGTGCTTAATCTTACCTTCAAGAGTATTTTATCAATCTCTTTTGCAATTTAGAACTATAATTGTTACAATTCTGATTTTGAATTGGCAGTGAATGATTAGATTACGGGAGAATTCAACAAGCTTACTAAGGATATATTGTGAAAGTACTGAATGATCAAGTGCACAAAGAATTGAAACCATTTATGTCTTTTTCTCTCTATCCTCTTTCAAGTTGAAGATATTGATAAATTTAGAATATTGTTGTCAATGTTGAAAAAAGTATAAGACTATTATGAAAATATATTATTATATTTTTGAAAAAATTATATTATAACAAGTCCTTTTGTAATTGATGGTAAACCGGGTTTCATCCGTTTTCACTTTGCTTAGTATATTTCATATATGGTTGATAAAATATTTTCAAATACCTTCAAAAAATGTTAAAAATGTTAAGTTAGATTTTTTATTGTCAACTGGATCGACAAGATATGATCTATAGCCTAAACACATCTTTATTCCAAAGTCCCCTACTTTATGCAGTATGGTGAAGTTGAATTTCATATGCATGAACAATTAGTTGGGGCATATACCCACCCGATTCAAAATAGTTCGAATCGAATTAAAATTCTGAAAATTGTAATCACAATAACAAAAATAATAGAAAAAATATTATATGGATACTAACCGGACGTAACTCGGTATAACCTTAGCATATAAAAAAATGACCTTTTACAAATTATAGTTAATTTAGAGAAAATTATAACAAAAAAAATTGAATAAGAGGATTAAATATATTGATCTGATAAAATTTTAAAATAGAGGTAAAAAAATTTAATTTTAGTTTAACTGATTACTTTCCTGTAGAAATCAAGCAACTTTTTTATTTTCTGCATCATTGATTTCGCACTTCTTCCATTATTGTATTTTCTTTCACATTTAACTTGTTTACTACTCCCTTACTATATTCACTTACATGATTAACTTGTTCACTTGCATCTTTCATTGTTTGAGTACATGCTTAACTTGTTTAACATGTTTCATCTTAATAATCATATTTCAAACTCAAACTTTGTTTTAAGATAAGAATAAAATTCTTATTTCTAATTGCATATGTTGAAGATGATAATATGTATTAGTACAACGTATAATAGATATTTTTATTTGTGAGGAAATCTTAAACAATATTTAATCCAAAATAGAGAAAGTATAATAGAGATATAATTTGGGAGAATGGTAAAGAGATAATTGAATTGATAAAAATAATAATAATAATAATAATAATAATAATAATAATAATAATAATTGAATTATGTAAAATTCTCATAAAAATATCAGCTACAAGTTGAACAAAATAATACACCAATTAGTGTTGAGCAGGCTAATTTATGCATGAAAAAATTAACTTTAACAAATAGTAAGTACACTTATCGATTCGACCAAAAAAAAAGTAAGTACACTTATTAAACCTTATAAGTGTTTAAATAACTTTTGTGAATGGTACTTTTGACCATTAACCAAATTTAAGAGATATTTCTGAAAATATCCATCAGGACATTTTTAAAATGTTTTTGATGAAGGGGTAATTATGTAATTTCTTATTAAATTATATATATATTTTTAATATTACGAGGTATATTCTTTTTTTTATAATGTTATGTATATTGATTCTATATATTGCAGTTGGCTATGAATAAATCATTAGTTTTTGGCTTTTTTTTTAGATATTAGATTTTTGTTTTTGTTTTTGAATCTAAAATCCAAAGAAAAAAGTTAGTTTTTGGTTTTTTGAAATGATAATGTTAGTTTTTTCTTTCTTTTTTTTGGCAAAATCATCGAGATCACTGAAATAACGAGGTATTCAAATTTGTTTAATCACTGTTATCTACAATTTGAGATTTAATTGTAACATTCTGTAGTGCATGTTACGGGAGAAGTAGTTGAGAAACGTAGAATTGCTATGAGAGATTTGACTCATACGATCTTCACGATGGAGTAATGTGTACTGATTTCTGCTACTTTCTAAACACATTGGCTTGAATTTGTGGCTTAATCAACTGATATGCTTGAATTTGGCTTTAATGTTCTTGAATCTAGCGTTTTGAAAAACTGATCTATAATCCTAGAAAGAAAACTCGTCCAGATAAGTAGTCTAGATCCGTAGAAAGATTAGCGATATAATATCTAGATCCATAGAAAGATTAGCGATATAATATCTAGATCCGTAGAAAGAAAACTTGTTAGTTTTTGGTTTTTTAACAAGATAGTGTCAGTTTTTTGAAAACTAGTTTTTAAAGTTTATGAAATAACTAAGAAACTAAAAACTTGAATGGCATTCTATAACACAAAAACAGTTTTGAACTTTATAAAACTTGTTTTCTCTACAAACATGATTGGCTAAAACTAGTTTTTGGCATAAACAAATACAAAAATTTACCATGAAATCACCTTCTAGTCAACACAATTGTTTCGCATGTTATTTTGAATATTAATAGATTAACATATTTCAAATTATTGTTTTTTTACGGAATTTCAAACTACTATTACATGTTATCCGAACTTAGAAAGAATAAATTAAGTATTGTAATCAAAGAGATTTAGAAAGAAAATATTTTATGAAATAGACACAAAATGTTAATATTTAGTACTTGTATACAGTTTTATTATATGAGAAGTTGTAGAGAATCAATATATATATATATATATATATATATATATAATTTTACAAAACTAGCATTATTATAATTTTATTTTGAGTTTATTCATAATTATCTAGTGACATAAGATAAATATGATACTATAAGTATTATCATCAATGTTGTTGTGATTAGATCAAATAAAAATTAAATTTCTTTACGTATATGTTAATATTCCATTTTATGTAAATTGAAAAGGGGAAAATAAGACGGAAAAAAAGAAGAAAAGTGGTTTCTTGTTTCTCTCTTTAGAACTAAGATTGATTAGGTTGAAAACTTAGAAAGAATGTCATATGTATCCTAGTGAGTAAGAAAAAAAGTTTTCTTGTTTCATAACTTTTTTTTTGTCATAAATTTCTTGTTTCATAGCTATTATATGATCATCTTTCTTTTTTATTTCCAAACAATATTTATACAATTTTCTTCATCTAAAGTTGTACAAAATTTGAACAACAATACTCAAATTCAACTAACAGTTTTGCAATTTGACAAAAAATCCGTGGTATAAAATTTTTTGTAGTTAAGTCGGAAAACTACAAAAATCATATGAAAACAAATCACCAAAATCATTGAAAAAAAAACGATGAAAACCCATAAAAACAAAATAACACACAAAAATATGATCTTAAAAGCACTAAACTATCCGGAAAATGGTTTGCTATGTCAGAGATGTTATTTTGAGTTAGAAATACAGGATCACTTTATAAAATTAAAAAAAAATCTGAAATATTTTGATTTATAATGTATGTAATATTTGAGTAATTATTCTTTCTTTAGTTTCGAAAATCACAAATATATAAAGCATACCATATTATTTGGTGGGAAACTAGAAGAATTGTAATTACAATGCAAACGAATGAGGTTTTACTAAGCTTGATAGAAATGGTCGTTTATGGTGTAGTTTGGTCTTTTTGAAAGAAAAAAAATGGATTAAAAAGGATGAAATATTTAACGTAGAGCAAATGAACATTTTATTGTGTATATTTGGCCAATGCTATACCTTGCATATAAACGTGGATTGAATCAGGTCTTATCATAGTTGGTTTGCAAGTTGATCATACGACACACGAGTGTAAATGTAGCAGCATGCAAGGTCTGTATTGTATTCATTGTCCTCTAAATCCTCGAGTGTGAACATATTTGTGTAAGGGCACAATATACTTTTGTTTGTGGCTCCTTATATTTTGTTTTCTTTTGGTTGCGACATAAGTATTTATTTTGCAAAAAGGTTTGTCGCATTAACTGAATTTGGGATTTGTAGACCAAGATCTAATGAGCCACAATCAGTTTTTAGCAAAGGCACATTAGATTAATCAAGGTTGCAAGATAAAAAAGAGTGTCTTCTATGGATGCACACTATCAAAACAACCCCCAGGGAAAGAGACAAAGGGAAGAGTGTGGTACATTACATGAGTGTTGTGAGCTCTTTATGTTGTCTCTTTTCTAAAACCTCATATGTGTAAACTTGAACTAGAAGATTTTGCGAGCTAGAGTTCTCCCACAAGAAGTTCCGTTTAGATGCGGGGAACTCGTTGAAACTTCAGTCTTTTTTAGTTTCTAGTCTTTAATCAAAACTAAAACATGAACCAAAAGCAAATGTATCAGAGCTAAGGAGCTATGTTGTTGTCTCTACAAGTCACAAGGTTAAACAGAAAAGGAGACTACAAAAATCATAAAGAAGAGTTGCTTACCTGCTTGGAGTATCTCAAATGTAGTGAGAAGTGAAGAAATTGCAGCTGAGAATGAGGAGATGGTGGATGAGTAAGAGGAAAACATGACACTAAAAGAAAAGGAAGATAAAGCTAGATCCATTATCATTTTAAGTGTAGTAGCTGATGTTCTTAGAAGAGACAACAACAAAAATGATGAACTGAAGAGGTATATCTGCCTAGTCAACTAGTGAACAAAATAAGACTCAAGTAGGGGCTGCAAAATTTCAGAGATTAGTTTCAGAAAAAAAGAAGAAACTGAAAATGGGGAAGATACTCTAATGGAGAAGCAAAAAAATGTACCTAATAGATACATTTAATTGATTCATCCCAAGATTCATACTCAAACACAAACTATTTCTATCTGAAACTGAACGGAATACTCAAATTCCATATCTGAAATTCACTACAGCCTATAGGATACACATATTTGTTGGAGGTGGACCTAGGTCCCCAGGCCCACTAAGGATCCACTGCACTTTAGCCCACGTCAATTAGAGGAGGATTATGTCCAGGGCGTAGTCTCAACAGATGGGCTTGGTCAAAGGCCATCAGCCAAATATGACGCGGCACAATTGGCGTGCCAAAACGTTGTCCTGCAAAAGTAGTCTGGCACCTGCAAAATACGAATAAAGCAAGGACGTACTCTCAGCTTTACGGCAAACCATCCCCGTACGTTCAGACCTCACACAATGTGCATGAAAGGAGAGAACCCTAGTCGGGACTCCTCTATATAAGGTGAGAGACGCAAGAACAAAGGGGATTTTCTTTCCAGCTCTTTGGCTTAGAACTTTATCCTAAGCTAAAATAGTAACTCAATCACTTGTAAAACTGACGAGGACCACCTTGTCACTTTTGTAATCACTCATTTTGCTACTTAATAAACAGAATCTTCTACCTTCTCTCTTAATTCATCCATGTGTTATATCCGATAAAAACAATCAGCGCTAGAAGAAAGGGGGAAAGAAGATTTCTCAACGCACAAATAGCAGAATGACCGACCCAACCCCACCGGCGAGAGCCAAAAAAGTTCCACCAGGACCATCGATGACCTTGATGGGACCACCCGCACCAAAAGCATAACCGGCAACGCCAAAAATTACCCAGCGCGTCGAAAGCCCGCCGACAACCGCGCAGATGGAAAACGAGACGGAAGCCAACACCGTCACTAAACACCCACCCCAGTATGACGTGGAGAAAACCCCGAATGCCATAGAGGCTCAGCACATGACAGATTCGTTCCTCGCCATGGTAGAACGTATGGAAAATGCCACCAACAGATCTGAAGTGTTGACGGAAATGTTGACCAACCTGCGCACCGAGCTCGGCCAGCCTGTGAACCCATATACGCCTCATCTACAAAGCCAAACTATTCAACAAACTTCCTGAGCCACATCAAACTGGGAGCAAAACAAACACGCCGACGCTGCGCCCACCGGTTCAAATAGAAGATCCCAGGGACGCAGAAATACGCGCCCTGCGAAACGAGGTACACGAAATGGCAGCTTTGATGCATCGATCTCAAAGCTCCGTGCCAGAAATAGTGCGCATATTATCCAAGGCGCAGAACACACCCTTCACTAGACGAGTGTCCAACACCCCATTTCACCCCGACGTGAAGGTAAAATGTTCCACCTTCCACGGGAATACTGAGCCCAGAAAATTTTTAAAGGCGTTCCACGTTGCCACGGTTCCTCCCGAAAGAAAAAGACGTGGGATACTGCCAGTTGTTTGTCGAGAACCTGATCAACGACACCTTGGATTGGTGCTCAAAGCTTGACCAGTACTTCATCGACAACTTCTAGCAACTCACTGAGGCCTTCCTCAAGCATTACTCAGTATTCATGCAAAAGAACGCCTTGATAGCCGACCTCTAGGCCATGGTGCAGGGACCAAGAGAATCGTTCCACTCATTCCTAGGAAAGTTTCGCCAAGTGGCCTCGCGCATATCGATCATGGACGACTCCGGGATAGACATACTGAAAGAGGCCATGTACTACGACTCCGATTTCAGACTACACATGCCCCTCTCCATGGAGGATGCCTTGAACGAGGGCACCGTGTTCGTAGATATCGAAGAGGACAGAGCGGCTAAATTGAAGAGATACAACAGTCAGTCCTCGACAGCTCGAGATTTAGGCAAAAAGACGACGTGAGAGGAAAACCACGAGCCGCGTCAACATTATGACCGAGGATACAAGAATGACAAGGGAAATACGCCTCCACTTACGCGGTCACTGAATATGTCGAGGACATATCGAAACGCACCTGGGTTCCTGCAAACAAATGGTATCGAGATACCTCCAAGGATGACGTACTGGTCACGCGACGTCACAATGCCATGCCATGAGGGAATTGCTTTTCGCTAAGTGTGAAAATGGAGAAGTAAAGCTAGCCAACCCTGAATCGACCGTGTCTTAATGACCCCTCGGGGTCATCCTACCCTTAATCACATTTTTTTACCCCCTCGTACTCGCCGACGACGACACCGACTCCTAGGCGCTCTTCGACTATAGTCCCCCGAGACTCCTCTTATCTTTTACTTATGTTTTTTTATTTGTCTTTCAATTCGTGCAGTGTAACGACGTAACTAAGAACTACGTCTGCCTTGATCCTCTCACGGGGTACGTGGGCAGCCTTTGGGCGCGGCTATTATATTAGTAATATCTATTTTCTCCTTATTAATTGTCCGTGTCGGCAATATAGAGTAAACCGAACCACCATCTTGTTCCTTAATTCCTAAGTATAAAAGCCGAGTCCATACTCGCATCAGCAAGATAGGATAAAGCGGGCCATAATTCCACTCCTAAAATGCTTAAGTAAAAGCCAAGTCCGTACTCGCATCGGCAAGACAAAGTAAGCTGGAATATAATTCCGCACCTAAAATGCCTAAGTAAAAGTCGAGCACACCACTCGCACCTGGTGCTACAGGGTAAGCCGAACCATTTGCATCTAATATACCTAAGCCGAGCAGGACCCTCGCCTCAGCACCTGTGGGTAAGTCGAACACCAGATCCGCCCCAGCAAAGGTACAGAGCAACAAACAACAGAAATGCCAAGCAGTCATTTCATATAATAAGTTAACAACATTCTACGAGTAATGGCCAAAGTCAAAAATAGGTAACACCCTATGCCACTCTACCTGGTCAGCCTTATCCAAACATGGCGAGCCGACCCGATACAACTACTAAACTTAAAACTACTCGGTGGTCGCTGACAACCTACTTGTCCGCAGTAATTTACTGAACTCTTCTTCCTCTGCATTATGTCCTCCATGTTCCTTGTTTCGCTCTTCGCCATCCTGCACTCCAACGCTCTCCGCGTCATGAATCCCCTCGTCAACCTACACCTCATCATTCCTCTGCTACCATGATGTTACTCATCACAGCAAACACGCTCGGATTGACGCCTTGCGTCGGCTCCACCTCATCCGGGTCCAGTATCATCAACTCCACCTCAAAGGCATCATCATAATTTGGTGCCTCTCCAAACTTCTCCACCCTCCTAACCAATCTTGCACAGAAATGCCTTGTCAAAAAAAAAAAGGGGAGTACAAGGGGTACGTCAATACCTTCTCTTGCTTAACCACCACAAGATTTTGATGATGTTGCAAAATATCCGGAAGATAATCAGGATTCTCACCCAATTTGGTGTTGGGATGATCATCCTCGTCGCCCTTGACCTCCAACCCCCATTTCTCTTAAAGGCTCGTCGTCAAAACCCCTTACACATAATCTTGGAGCTCCCAGCCAACGCACCTCTGTCGGCCTTGCCAACTTAGATCCCACCAGCCTCATTGGCATCATCACTTTGACCAGCGCATCTCTCGGCCTTGCTATCCTTCATGCAAGCCTCCTCAACCTCGCTACTCTCACTGCGAGCCTCTCCAACCTTGCCACTGTCGATGAGAGCCTCCCCGACCTTGGCACGTCGACTCATGATGCAAACCACCTCAGCCATACTTTACCAAACACTCTTGGCACTTTCCTTCATGGCTAAGCCTCCTCGACACCCTCCCAAAGCAAACACTCCTCACCGAATTTTCTCCTCGGCAAAGTGTCCTCGTCAATGTTCCATGCAACTCAACCTTCCCCTCGTCGAAGCTTTTCTTCGACTCAACCTCCTCAACAGTCCCCACAGTGAATCCACCAAGTCACCCTCGACCCTTTCGGCTCGGCAAAAACTAACCTCGGCCAAGTCACCCTCGGTGCTTTCTCCTTAGTGAAAATCCTCCTTGGCACTTCCTCCTTGTCATTTCTCCACTCAACAAACCCTTCGCGGCGCTAAATTCTCCATGCAGGAGAACATTCAATTTCCTCGTCAAATCTCTACGGCAAGACCCACGCGGATCAATCCCCTTCACGACAAACTCTCCTTATCAAAACACCTACGCGGACCAATCCCCTCCTAGCACCAAACCTCTTTCTCTCCGCGGCACTAATCCGAGCTCCTCATTAAAATTTCCTTATCAAAATTTCCTCGTCGAAAACTTCATGTCGAAGTGCTCCCTTTGTCGTAATAGCCTTGTCAAAATCTCCAAGTTGAAATCTCCTCGTCAAAATCTCCTCGTCGAAATTTCCCCGTTGAAATATTTTCGTCAAAATTTCCTCGTCAAAATCTCCTTGTCGTAATCTCTTTTTCATAATAGCCTTGTCAAAATGTCCAAGTCAAAATCTCCTCGTCGAAATCTCCTTGTCGAAATTTCCCTGTTGAAATCTTTTCATCAAAATTTCCTCGTCGAAATCTCCTTGTCATAATCTCTTTGTCATAATAGCCTTGTCAAAATCTCCAAGTCGAAACCTCCTCGTCGAAATCTTCTCATCAAAATCATTTTGTCAAAATTTCCCCATTGAAATCTATTCGTCTAAATTTCCTCGTCGAAATCTCCTTGTCGAAATTTCTCGTTGAAATCTCCCTGTCAAAATTTCCTCGCCAAAATCTCCTCGTCTCCCCTAGTCGAAATCTCCTCGTCAAAATCTCCTTGTCAAAATCTCCTCAACAAAATCTTCTCAAAATCGCCTCGTCAAAATCTGTTCACCAAAACATCATGCTCAAATCCCCCTCGTCAAAACCACCTCCTCGTCGAAATCTCCGCACAAATCATTCCTTTCCTTGATAAAAGAAAACGACTACGTCAATGACATGTGGTGCAGCGGATCCACGCGTGCCTAGATAGCTTACACTGAAAGTTCGGTAACTCCCATCCTCATCACCGAACTGGGGGGAGGGGCTATTGTTGGAGGTGGACTCAGGTCCCCAGGCCCACTAAGGATCCACTGCACTTTAGCCCACGTCAATTAGAGGAGGATTATGTCGAGGGCGTAGTCTCAACAGATGGGCCTAGTCAAAGCCCATCAGCCAAATATGATGCGGCACAATTGGCGCGTCAAAATGTCGTCTTTCAAAAGTAGTCTAGCATCTGTAAAATACGGATAGAGCTAGGACGTACTGTCGGCTCTGCGGTAAACCATCCCCGTACTTTCATACTTCACACAATGTGCGTGGAATAAGAGAACCCTAGCTGGGACTCCTCTATATAAGGCGAGAGACGCAAGACCAAAGATCTTCTTTCCAGCTCTTATCCTAGGCTAAAATAGTAAATCACTTGCAAAACTGACAAGGACCATCTCGTCACTTTTGTAATCACTCATTTTGCTATTTAATAAATAGAATCTTCTACTTTTTCTCTTAATTAATCCCTGTGCTATATCCGATACAAACAATATTGACAAAAAAAAAAAAAAAAACAAGATCACGAAAGTAAAACTTGTGCGTGCGAAGTTCCTAGTGTTATGATTTGAATCATCTTCATTGTCTTAAGAATACCCGAAAGTGAAAGAGACAAGTGAGAATTGTATGTACATCCTCTTAATCTAGTGAAGTTTGGAAGACACGGAACTTTCGTAACGAGTTGCTGAAATGTTTTTTGCTTTACAAGCTAACACTCACAACAACCGTAGAACCCTAAGCATGTCTAAAACCCTTACACACTGTTTTATTTGTCTGCCATTCTAGAATCGATGTAAAAACATTTCAGTTTAGGTAAAGCTTAAAGAGACGTTTTGGCATGGCCTGTGTGAAGAAACCTTGCATTAAGCTCTACTTCTCTCGAAGATATTTTTGGCACGAGTTAAAGAGAAGAGTGCAGGCTGTGTTGATACAATAAAAACTTGGAAAAAAAAAACATATGTTAAACATCCCTACATAGTATTATTTTTTCTTGCAGCAAAAATTTACAGACGCAAAGAAGCATTACGAAATTAAGATAAAAACAAACACACAAAAACAAGCTCATACAATCACACAGAACATAAGAACCTCTATTAACACCTACAAAAGCAAAACAAAAACGAGACTTTTGCAAAACAACCACTTTGATCATGTCAAAACGACAGCGTTTTAAAGGTACTCTGTTTCTCTTGTGTCTTCTCTCTTTCGGGGTTAGAGATCACAGGCCGTAAGGAGGAGGAGAGTTCCTTGGTCCATTCTCTGATCTTCCTGCTGCTTTATCGAACGCATCCGACGTTGACCTCCTCCTAAACCGAAAGGGTTCCTTTCCTCCTGCGTTTGCTCCGTTCACACAATCCCAAATTTGGTTAGTAAACTTTATACATTCACTTCCAAACATATAAATTTCAATCCTTTCAACCATTAAAGACACAAAACTACTTCAATGAGATGCTAACAGTCACGTACTAATCAAAATTCTAATTTGTTAGGTAAAATAAAACAAATATTTGACAAGACAGATCACCTAATTCGACAAATGATATCCATGATGGACACTATAATCAATTATTCCAAACATAACCCTAAATTGAAGTAATCAACAATGGAACCACTAAGGGACAAAATTGTAATTTAATTCGTCGACAAGAACAAAGTTAAGTTCACTGTGTCACTAATAGACCTACAGTACTAGCTCATTCATTCATAGGAAATGTCATAATTACCCTTTAATGTCATCCAATCAGAGACTTTCAAAAATTGACTAAACTAACCCTCAACTAATTTTTTCAAAAAATACTCACCAGAGAAAGGAGATAGAGGCGGAGAGAAAGGAGAGAGTAGCGGAGTTGAACCGGCCGGTGAAGCCGGAGCTGAACCGCCTTGATATCCGGGTGGTTTAACTATCATGATGCTACGTGTTACTTTCATAGTCTCTTCCGCCGGTGAATCCTCACCGTACGATTTCGCGATTCCAGCATCTGATTGATCTAATCACGGCCAAAATAAACCAAGATCAGAACAAGTCAAATGTAACAGTCAAGCAAAATTCATCAAAATCAACGTCAATTTTAAGATCTAATCAAATTAGGTATTTGATCGATCTAATTCAAATACTTAAGTGCATGTTTGTACTCTGTTTTTCATTTCTAAATTTGAAAAACTGATTGGTCAGCTCAAAACACGGCGTACCATTGCCGGAGCTAGGTCGGAAACTGAAGGTATGATGCTTCCGAAGCTTACCAAGGCCGTTCTCTGGCCGTGGACCAGCGACGGTATCATCCCAAAGATGGTCAAGTAAGCCCATAGGTTTGCAAAATTTGTTAAGGAATCAAAAACTCTCACCGTTAGGTTTTACAAATGTTATTGAGAGAGGATTCATTAATTTGTTGAAGAAAGTCATCATTTAAAGGCGATCGGGAAGATCTGAACCGTTGATTTGAATCTGACGTGGCACTCGGATCTTAGGTCACGTAAGGTGGATAAGGTCGATTGGAGAAAGTGGGACCCGATAAGGTGGAGATATTTAGATCGTAGTGCCACGTGTCTTTTATCGGAGGGCTAGAAATGCATCTCACGTGACCGCATCTCTCGCTTTCTTTTCTATTTACGATATTACCCTTAACTTTATCTTGATTGAGATCAAAATAGTCCTCGATTTTTGTTTATTTACAGTAGTACCACTCCCAGCGATCTTAGCCGCCAATAAGTGACCATGTTCTCTGTTCAATTAAATGTGGGTTCCTAGTGAATTATAAAGACACTCAATGTTTATTAACGTTAATAAAACAATTTCATGTCTTCAATATTCATAATTACTAAGTTTTTCTTTCCATAATTTGAGTCAACAAATTTTTTATCTATAACTTCTATTAGAGGTATGTAATAGTAATTACAAAAACACTCAAGTTTATTAAAAATAAACGAAATTTTCTGTTTTCCCATTATTTAGATAAAAAAGTATAATCAATCATTTTAATTCAATTATGTAGTGTAACATATTTAGAAAATAATATAGAAGTTTGACTTCTTGATTTTGGTTATATATATATATAGGGCTAACAAATTCATTAAAGTTTCGATCGGTAATCGTCTAATAACATAATGTAATGTGATTTTGCTGAGATTTTATCAATCAGCACAACATGCATAATAGTACAATGTAATGAAATTTTGCAATTTTTTTTTTGCCTAAGAATTTACCAAGAATCAGGTTTTTGTTTTTTTTTTTACCTAATGATCTGAAAATAATAATAAATATTATTAACCTTTATTTATATATATGTATATATATACTATTACGTGAATGGTACTATAATATGAAAGTTTTTGTTTTAATTTACTATTACAATTACAATAATAAAACATAATAAAATAATATCTACCTAATTATAATATTACATAATCTAATAAATATGAATAATATTTACTTAATCTATTAAATGTCATACATGGTTGTTTAATCGACGCGAGGTGGAACAAGATACAATACAAGTTAGAGAAGGAAATGCAGGTCGATGCATAAAAATTGTAAAAACGAAACTACATATATTATTTAGACTTCACAATATCATCATATATTTAAAAATTAATAAAAATTAAAAAGCATCAAAGGTGTTATACTTCTTATAATATTTATAAAATATCGTTTCAAGTATTAGTATAAAATTTAATTTTATATTAAATTTTTAAATATAAGATATATTTATAATATACTAAAAACTTATTAAAAATTAATAGTTAAATATTAATCATATTAAATTTTACCATTAAGCAAAAATTATCCAATCACTATATGATTATGCCAATCACTATATGATTATGCGAAAATCTATTTTGCAAAAGATATATATATATATATATCATTCTGTACGTTTTTATTATGTAACTTTTATTATGCAATTTTATTTTATTTATGCAATTAGGCGATTATGTAATTTTACCAATCGAAACCTAACTAAATGAAAAGATTACAGATGAGTTTCTGCGATGGCCCATTTTTCAATACAATATGCATAGTGATTGTCTGATATCTTAACATAACGAAATAAGTAAGATGAAAAATCGAAGGATAAAGCAAAGATGTTTTGGCTTTGAGAAAGCCGAATTTGGCTTCAAGTACAGCAAAATGTGAAGAGCAATTGGAGAGAATGATAACAGAATTGGAATTGAGGAGGAGATGAAGAAGAAGAAATTGGTTAAAGCTACAGTAAGCGATGTTGGAGCAATAGATGAAACTTTGTTTATGCTTTTCTTGGCAACTACGTTAAACCGCTTTTTCCTTCGTTTAAAGAAGATGGGTTTGGAAAATGATAGCAACAAGATGATTGATTTTGTTACTCGCTAGCAACATCAGAAGGTGGGTTTATGGAGAGGGGTTCTATACACCTTAATATGATGTTCACGCGTTAGCTCGAACCGTGTGTCAATTGTTCTATACACCGTAATATGATGTTTACGCGTCAGCTCGAACCATGTGTCCATTGTTCTATACACCGTAATATGATGTTCACGCGTTAGCTCGAACCGTGTGTCCATTGTTCTTTTGCTTATTTGGCTATCTCATCAAGCAAGCATTCTTGATGTCTTGGGATGCATTTAGAAAGTTTCAAGACCAAGAGAGGCTCAATAAACTTTTGCTTGAATTGAAGAAGATGATTAGAGACATGATTCACTTCGAGATTGAGAAACTTGGAGGGGAGGTGAAAATTGAGATAGGATAGAACAAATTTGAAATTGAGAAAATTTTGAGAAGGCTTTCTAAGTTGAAAAAGTGATGACAATAATGACTCTACTAAATAATAAGCTGTTTGGTTTATCATTTGAATTTTGCTTGCATTGTTTTTTGTAATATTTTGGTAGATCATGTTTTTATGTCCATGAAATCGTTGAAAATAAGTAATGTGTGTAGTTTTGAGGTGGGAACTGTATCACCTTTGTTGTATAAACCCAGTATTTGTCTTTGTTTACTAATGAGTCATGACACTTGCATTTTATGTTTCCTTTAACTTCTCATTCATCATGTGCACATCATGTACAAAATATATGTTAAGTCTTTTTCAACATCGATTAGACAAATCTTCTTAGTTTTCTTATCACAATTATTTCACTTAGCAAGAAATTTACTTATTTTAATCCAAACTATCAACGTTATGTATATTTTCATACATAAATAATAGCATTATGCATATATATACATTAACAAACTATCAACATTATGCATTTCCATAGTGAATCATTGATCAATTGTTTTTAATTTGAGTTGAATTTGCGAAATCTATTTTATGTAATTTTAATAAAGATCAAATAAAGAATATATAAGTTATATAGGTTTTTTTCTTAATATTTTATATATGTTTATATCATGTGGAGTTTAACATCACATGCATGGTAACACATAGTAAATTTTATCTTTATATTTTATTTAAATACTAGTGATATATATATTTATCCTATAAGTGTGTAATCACCAATGAATGATGCTTAAAGACTTGGCAAAGTGGTGGAAATTAAAGCTAGTTGAGAGCTTTCTTTTTCAATCAAAGTGATATTGAGGATAAAAATAGACTGATAGCTCATTATACACAGCTGTTAAAGAAGACTAATACAGCATGTATTATACCAATCTAAATCTAAAGTGTTTAAAATAAACAAAAACTAAAATTTTCTATAGTAAACAAAATTTCGTGACAAAAAGTTTAGATTTGGTCAATAAAACTAAGTTTGTTCGACATTTAACTTTATTAAAAAAATTCATTATATCTTTGAATCTTACAATGAAGAATAGATTTGATATAATGGGAAAAGCAAATAAAAAGAGTAATATAAATACAAAATATGCTAAATAAAAAACATGTATAAATTAATGTGAATATCTTGGAGTTTAAAGTTTTGGATAAGATAGACCCAACGACAATGAGATGATATAAAAAGTTATGAAACAAATATAGTTGTTTGTTTTTTTTTTTTTTTTTGTTATAGGACTTNTTTTTTTTTTTTTTTTTTTTTTTGTTATAGGACTTTCTCATTTAAATAAAGAGTTTTACAAAATAATTAAAGCAAGATAACAGATGGAGGAAGGATTAGATTTTAAACTAATAATGAGGTAACCAACGAGAGCTTCAAGAGATTAAGCTTCGATTCAATAATTCGAGAGACCAGCTGCGTGACGGGAGTTGCTATGCTGCAAGGCAAAACATTTGTTCTTCAACAAGGCAAGAATTTTGCAAAGTGTTGACACAGGAGGGTTAGTGAGGCCTTTGTGAATCCGCAGGTTTCTCTCCTTCCATATAAGATATATCGATGCTTGCCAAGTTTGTAGAGAAGCTAGATACTTACAATTATCTTGTTTAAAGGTGTGAAGCCAAAGAAGGATGCTTTGCCAGGAACTTGGAATACGACCTTGGTGTAGCTTCCTCATGAGGCGCTGCCAAATGAAGGATGAGTAGGTACAATCAAAGGAGAGGTGATTCCTCGATTCCAAGTCAGTACCACATAGGAGACAAGTTGGTTCAATGTCTAATCCCATGATGTCAAACGGTCAAGAGTGGGATTCCTATTGCGCATAAAGAGCCATGTAGTAGTGGCATGCTTTGGAATATTTACCTTATGCCAAACGAGTTCTGTCCAAGAAAGAGAGTCTGTGTGCGGTCGAATCTTGTTCCAAACCTGGTATGAAGAGAAGAAACAAGTTGGTTTGCCGTCTACACTCCATATCGTTGTGTCATTTTCCGTTGTCGTGTTCATTGTTGAGAGGTGAATGAGCAATCGAAGTTGGTTTCAGTTCTTGCTTGAGATAAAGACCATCCAATCTCAGTAATAATGTCTGATACCAAAGAGTATTTGTGTAGGCCAAAAGAAGTGGCGGTTGAATCTCCTAAGAATTCCTTGCGTGGTCCGAATGGAGTCCAAGGATCATGCCAAAAGAAAGTCTCCTCTCCCCTGCCAATTTTGATATGGATGAAATCCATAGCCTTCTTCCTAAGCTTCAGGAGCTTCCTAAAAGACCAGAATAAGATGCGTTGTTTTCTTTCAAAGCCCAAAAAGATTCACGAGATAGGTATTTATGTTTGATCTAAGCTACCCATATGGATCCTCCTCTGAAAAAGAGCATTCAGATCAGTTTTAGACCACAAGTATGCATCCAACTCTCAATAGACTGTAGACCTAGACCACCCTCATCCTTTGGATAAGTTACCTCCGACCAAGCGACCTTCGCACCCGAAGTTTTGTCAAGAACTCCATGCCATAGGAACGACGAACAGAGGCTATTTATCTATCTTAACACCCACTTTGGTAGCACAAAAGCAGAGCACCAGGATCCTATAATACCAGCCACGACAGAAGAGAGTAAGCAGAGCCTACCAGCAAGGCTCAAGTGAAGATGCAGCTAACTATTCATCTTTGTTCTAAGCTTTACGAGCAAAGGGTCAAAATCCGAGATTCTTAGCTTCCGTGAACACAGCGGCATTCCTAGGTAACAAACTGGTAGAGCCGAAGGTAGGAGGGAGAAATGATGTTGGAATCTATCAAGGAGAGTATCATCCACACCCAAGCAAAACATTGAGGTCTTTGATATGTTGACTGCTAGACCCGACATTTTCTCGAATTGAGCCAAAGTTGAGAGCACTCCCGCCAAAGATTCCTCAGTGCCTTCAACAAAATCAGTAAATCATCTGCAAATATGAGGTGGGTAAGTTGGAGGTCATTGCATCCAGGATGATAATTGAAAACACCTTCTTTAACTGTCCTGTTAAGAAGAAGAGACATAATATTCATAATGAGAACAAAGAGAAGCGGAGATAGGGGATCTCCTTATTGAAGTCCAGATCTGCTTTTAAAGTATCCATTAATGGTGCCATTTATGCTGATTGAGAACGATGGGGTAGTGATGCAAGCCTTGATCCAGAGGATGCAGTGTTCTGGAAAACGGTATGCCACAAGTGTAGCTAGAATAAAATCCCGGTAGACCAAGTCGAAAGCCTTAGCGATGTCTATCTTGAGGGTTAAACGAGGAGTTAATCCCGCTCTATCATAACCTTGAAGAATTTCTGAAGCTAGCAGGACATTCTCCAGCAGTAGGCGGTACTTGATGAATGCAGTTTGGTTCTGTTCAACGATGAGAGGCATGATAGGCTTGATCCTGTCGGCTATCAACTTTGATATCAATTTATATATTGTATTACAACAAGCAATTGGGCGGAAGTCTTGGATTCTATCTGCTCGAGGGCGTTTGGGAATGAGAACCAAAGATTTAGAGTTCAACTTTGATGGCATGAAAGGAGAGGTAAAGAAACCGTGGATAGCTGAGAGAAATTTTGGTCCTAAAATACTCCAAGTCGCAGTAAAGAACTCAGATGGGAGGCCATCAGGACCAGGTGTCTTGTTTTTAGGCATCTTGAACAAGGTACTCTTTATATCTTCTGGCTTGAAATGAGCTAGCAGAGGCATAATTGCTGAATCCGGACAAGTTCGTTGAACGAGTAGGGCAAGATACTGAGTCAAAGCAGGATAGTAGAATCCTCTAACTGAGCACAGAATGGACTGAAAATACGATACAACAACTTGATGTACCTCATCTAGTGATTGAGTTCTCGCTCCAGATTTTGTGTACAAAAACTTGACAGCATTTGTTGCATTTCGAGCTTTGGTGACGCGGTGAAAGAAATTGTATTGAGGTCCCCTTCCTGCAACTATTTTATCTGAGAACGCTGCTTGAAATAGGACTTTTCTGCGCTGCGTAACTGCATCCACATCTCTCTAGCCGTTTTCTCATTTTGACAATTTATAGGTGATGGGTCTTCCAAGAATTTAACCTACAACAACTTAAGAAGATCATTAACATCAATAACTCTCTTTTCAAGGTCACTGTATTTCTCATGGTTTAGGGATTTAAGAGGTTGTTTCAGCCGTTTGAGCTGATAACAAACATCTCTTAAGTTTGATACTGAATCTCTCTGCGAACCCCAAGCATGTTCGATCAAGGGTAGGAATTCAGGCGAAGAGAGGATGAAGGTAAAGAATTTGAAGGGTCGGGTACCATGCTTTAGAGGCCAGGTGGTTAGGGAGATGTGGCAGGGAGTATGGTCAGAGAATTGAGGAGCCTCGAACAAACAGTGACTGGAACGAAATTGTAAAATCCAGTTTCCATTTACTAGACATCTATCTAGTTTCTTGGCAATAGGGTTTTCTACTCTGAGATTCGACCAAGTGCAGAGCGGGCCTTGTTAAGGCATATCCAAGAGGTCTATTTCTGCCAAAGCCTCCGCAAATTGTCTCATCAGAAGGGTAGTGGAAATGATAGCTGGGTTTAAGGTTTCAGATGGCTGTAGAATCTCGTTGAAGTCACCACTTACAAGCCATGCTTTGATGCTCAGGTTGAAAGCTATATGAGTATCTTTTAGCAAAGTCCATAGCTGTCTCCGTTCCTCGACTTCATTGGATGCATAAACTACTGTAAAGACAAAGTTCTGGCCCTCCTCAAGCGTGATGTCGCAGGTAATAGATTGCTTGTGGGCAAACAACAGCTGCGCAATCGTTGGTTTCTTTATTAAAATCCAGATCCTTCCCAAATCTGAATGTTGATAATTAGAAAATATATACCAATCCGTTCCTAATCTATTCAAAAAAAGAGTCATCGAAAGCTCTTGAATGTGCATTTCAAAGAGATCTCCAAACTTTATACATCTAGAATTTATCCAATCTAGAAGTGGTTGGTGCTTTGCTGGATCATTAAGTCCACGCACATTCCAAAAGAATGCTTCTACCATAACTATTACTTGGGGTGACGAGCCTCTATCATTAGAGGATGACCACCACCGGAAACCGGGGAATGTTGTTGCAGTTTTCTCTTTTTGGTTGACTGCTTATATACAGGATTCCACACTGACGATGGCGAACTAGTAGAGATGACAAGAGCAAGGAAATCAACAACGCTTGTCTCTTTAGTTTCAGGGTCCGGAGGTTTGTCTATGGTTCCAGACGAGAGCAGAGGTACAGGGGTTGGGATTAGAGTGAGCAGAGTAGGTAAGATCCCTTTAGAAACCAAAGATGAAGAAGGGATCAAAGGAACAGCAGAGACATCAACAGTGTTAGCTAGAACAGCTGAGACAGCAGCGGTGTTAGCTTGAATAGCGATAGATGAAAGGGCTTTGAGGGAATCGAAGGTTGGGTGGGAGTGGGCATTGCGTGTATGGCTGGTTGAGAAGGGGGCAGAGCCTTTGATTGCTTTGGAGGTTTGATGATAGGGGAGGAGGTTTTGGGAAGTTTGGGTTGGGTGGGGGGTTTATGATGAGGTTTTGGTGTATCCGATTTTGGGATAGTGGGACAGAGAGCTTCCTTATGACCGAATTCTTTGCAAACTGGGCATATGGGAGGGAGCCAAGGGTAAGTAACTAGAAGATTTGTGATATGACCATCTTCACTTTCAATTTCAACTATCTTGGCAAGGGGTTTTGTTAGATCAACAATGAGCTTTATTTCAACAGAGTTTAAAGGGTTTTGTGTCGACCACTTTGCCAAGAGAACTGACCATGTAGCTGATTCCTTCTTCAGTAATCAGGTCGAAAGGTACTTGGTGAATGGTTGTCCAGACCGGAGCACATTTCAAAGATGGAGGTTTATAATTGAATGAAGCTTTCCATTCTGTCGCAAAGAAAGGTGAGTCGCCTACTCGCCATAATTCATACTGGAGGATCCGTTTCCTGAGGGAAGGAGAAGGTATATGGAAATGGAAGACGTTTGGAGATAGGTTATGGATCTTCACTGACTTGTCTTTGCCCCAAAGGAAATTCAATACTCCCCAAATTTTGTCATAGGAAGGAGCATTACCGTAGAATATGCCGACAATGTAATCAGAATGTCTTTTTGCGCCTCTTTTGAAAACAGCATTCGGGACCTTAACTCGGGGGTTTCTAGCCGGAGACAAGGTAACTGAGACTTTGGTGTCTGGAATTTTGCATTTCTTCTTCAGTCCAGCAACCCAATTGAATGCTGGGTCCAAAGTCGGAGAGGAGGAATCATGGTTTGCCGTGACAGGTTCAGAGTCACGCGGGATAGAGGCTGGGAGTTGACCCTAGCTTGAAACTTGGGTAATTTGAGCACTGGAGTATGGATTCGCCGGTGAAGGTGAAGGGGAAGAAGCGGCCTCCATATTTGAGATAGAGGTCGTAACATTATCCTTTTTGTTCACAACTTCAACAGAGGAAGAAGATGGAGCAGAGGACGAGCTTAAAGCTCGAAATTGCAGGTAAGCAGAGTGGTCAGTCACTTTCGAAGGAGGGGACCGGTCCACCATCTCAACATCAGCGGGGGAGGAGGGGTGAAGGATTGAAAGGGGTGAGTTGGTCGTAGGAGGTGGCGAGGGGGTAAGGAATAGAAGGTTTGGGGAGGGGAGGAGGAGGTGGTTTGGGCAGAGGAAGGGACATCGAGGAGATGACCGGCGGAGCTAGGGTTAGGAGAGAGATTTAGATCGCCCTTGAGATAAGAGCTAATTATTAAAATTATTCGGTATCTGCTTCGGTACTCATTGAAACCATAGTTGTTTGTTGTATAAGCTTGTTCGTTGAATAGTGTTAGTTTTGAAAATTCATCGAGTGATAAATTTCTGAGTGTTTGTACTTATTATTATATCATTCCGCTACATATCATTTTAAACCAAGAGATATACAAGCTAGATGAATTGTGTTTCACTCGTCTTCAATTTATTTATCTTTATTGAAACTTAATGCATCACGAAATTGATACACAAATTTAGAGTTGGGTCACCCACACTGTCATTGGTCAGAGGATTTGATCATGAGTTATGAAACCGCATTCTTCATATTCTTATTAGGTCTATCTCTGAATTTTAAAAAAACATTTATACAGCTTATGACTACATAATTTTTTTTCTCAACATCAATTATAGACCAAGATCAGGAATGGTGAAATAGTTTTCGGTTTCTATTGTTCAGTTTTTGCTTTTAGTTTATGATTTTGTTTATAGATTTTGGTTTTCAAAAACTCTAGAAATAATTTTTAGTTTTTGAAGCAAATAACACTGAGTTTTCTTAAAACTAGTTTTGAAATTTTAGAAAAACTGAAATTCTCAAAAATTTGAATAATTAAAAACAAATTTTCTGAAATACAAAAACTTAAAAGTTTCTTTTTGTAAAGAAGAAAGGGAATACAAAAACCAAAACTTTTGTAGTTTATTGTAATGCATAAACCAAAAGTCCAAAAAAAAATACATAAACCAATTATAAAGTTATCTGCTTTCAAGAATGAATTATAACGATATGTACACAAGGAAAAATTTACTATGAATAAATAAAAAATTAAACCAGAAAATATAATGTAAATTTGGCTAGATGAACATCATATGGATGTTTATGTATGGTGTTTTCTGTATGTTTTTGTAAAGTGCCATAATCCGTATATAAAAATGCACATTAATGATATTTTACGTTAAAAACTCCTTTTTTTTACATATTTAATTGTTGAATAGTTGTGTTTAAGTCAAAGTTAAATTCGATATATAATGAACTTCAAATTTTAGTTTGTTTGCAATGCATGATGTAAACTCATGATTATGAATTTATGATAATTTAGGTCGAAAAATAAACTGTTATTTTTCTGAAAGAGTTCTAAACAAATGATCCAGATACAAAGAAGTGATTCTTCATAATCATTCAAGATACATTGTTCCATATATACATTTCTAAATTAACGATACATATATATATATATATATATATATGTATAATTTTGCCATTAGCAGAAGGTTCTGGATCATAAAAAGTGATTCAACAACAAAAGGAATTATAATAGAAAAAAACAAGTTGTAGAGACAAACAAGTGATTATCTATAATAATTGAAGAAACATTGTTCCCCAGTGAGAAACTTTATGACATAAGTGGAAGCCATGATCTATTTGAATCATTATAGTATTTGACTCTACATATTATGATATCCTACAATTTGCTTGTCATTATCATGCAACAGTAATATTCATTATTATGAAAATAATATTTTCTCATGTATGAAACTAACTACATAAAAATTTAAATAAAATAAAATTATAAAACATAATTTTCGAGTATATTTATAATGATAAAACTAATTCTAATTAAACATGAGTTTAAATTTCGATTATTTTCTTAAATTTCCTTACTCACATTAATCTCTGTATAAAAGTTTTTGGAATCTAATAAGTTTTAGTATTATATATTTTCTCTTTTCTAATTTATTTAGTAGAATTTTTAAAAAAGTAGAATGATTTAGGACAAACGTGTAAATAGATTTAATAAACCCAAAACTTGTAAGGAAGTCAAAAGAACAAAAAAATATAAAAAAGCTCCGATGCCGGGAATCGAACCCGGGTCTCCTGGGTGAAAGCCAGATATCCTAACCGCTGGACGACATCGGATTTGTGATTCTTATGCGTAATCATTTTTAATGTTCGCTTAAGTTTAACTTTTATTCTTCGTCTTTATTTTAATAAAAGTATTCTCAATAGTTTATTTATTGTACACGCTCTTGTCCGAATTTGACAATTTAATTAGATGAGGCCCAATTTAATTTCTATTCCAAAGCCTTAAGCCCGTAGAACATTTGTCAAATTGATAAATCTTTTGGGAATCCAATTTTATGCCACAACTTGACTAATATGAGGTAGAAAAGATCTTAAATACATTATACCGGCGGTTGATACTTGATGAATCCAAATGTTTTGGTATAGTTTTATTATCAAGGTAGTTCAATCCCAAGTAGTATAATACTAATGTCCCGAGTTTGAGTTTATCTGAGGATATAGAGAACCATATAAATATTTTCTAAAGTCACTAACAATTTGTGATTTAAAAAAGATTCGAACTCAAGTAGCCTATTCAGCTACTAAACTATTGTTATAATTTTAAGTGGAATAGTCCTCACTCCTAAGTCCTAAGTGTAAGACAATTAAATAATTTTGTTGTGATTTGTTTGTTTCCCTTGTCTTTGCTTATTTGCTTCAAAAATAAAATAATAAATTAACATTTTATGTTTGTCGTAGTAACAAAAATCGTGACTATTCTAAATTAAAGCACTTTTGAATATATAAAAAGAACAGGGTTTAAGATAATACATTAAATGCATAGTAGTGTTTTTAGGTAACATATATTTGTGACGTCATTGGAAATAGACAAATGAGAAATATCTACTTATGTATTTGTATAGATTACTACTACACCTCTCATCCTAAAAAACTCTCTACTTTTCTCGAGCATTGCACATTTTTCAGCTTTCATTCGTATTTATTTTTTTATAAATTTTTTTTACATTTATCGAAGTCCATAATTAACTTCTTGGTTTCAAGAAAAAGTAAGTACGTATAATGAGAGCTTTTAACATTTTTTAATTTGTTATTTTTTGTCATCTACTTACTATATGTACCTTTAATTTCGGACAATAAATGTGACAATGAAATCTAGATTTGAAATATCAAAATCACTTTAATTTGCATGTCTCGTTTCCCAATTGTGTTACCACATCGTATTATTTTCTGTGTCAAAAACGAATTTGCATGTCTTTAAAGCGCGCATAGAGAGATGAGAACCAAAAGAAATATTGACTGATAGAATCATGGTAACATATAGGATCTTATTGGTAACTTTGTTCGAACCATACTTATTGAATACATGAATAGTTGAAAACTTGAAATAAAGATTGTTTGAAAATAGGCAGTTACAAATAACGAGATTTGTAAAAGAGATTTGTAAGAAGATCATTTGAATAAAAATGACACTAAGCAAGATCAGTTTTTTTTTTAATTTTAAATATGGAACGTAGCCTAATTATTTTTTGGTATCATATAGTGAGATGTAAATTGAGGATTAAAAATTGATTGATGATCACTACAATGATTAAATAGTATAATTATATTAAAATTAGTAAAAAGAATTTTATTTAGATAATTATGTTGGAAATTAGGCAATAATACCCAATAGTTTAATTTTCTTAATACAAAATCAAATATATATATATATATATATGTATATATTATAAATATTGTTTTCAAAATAAAATTTTCGTAATGCAAAAAACTATTAACTCTAAATTACTCGGTTTACATAAGCAATAACCATCAATATGGAAGAATCAAAATGTAAACATCTATAAAAAATCTGTTTGGAACAGTTTTTTACACATTTCCAATCGTTTCAAATATAATTTTACAATAAAAATACTTATTGTAACTATTATTGCTAACAAAGTATCAAATAGTAGGAGATAAATTAAACATTTTGTTTACAAATAGAAGTTTTGATGTAGCCAATAAAACCGATAGTGTCATTGTCGAAACCTTATCACTTAATTTGCTCCATAAGTAATTAAGATACGTAAGTGAAAAAGAAGAAAGAAATAAGAACCAAATAAAAATGGTCCAGTCAGCTTCAACACTTTACACATCATACTTTCTCCTTACAACTAAGCATTGCATCAATACATATTCCTTGTTTCTTGCTTTATTGTCATCTTTTCTATTTCACATTATTATTTTAGAAACCGCAAATATATTTCTTTTGTGAACTCTAAAAAGTAAAGATCCAGTCAATAATAAAAAAAATAAATAAATAAAGCAATTGAATAATTTAAAATAGAGGAAAAAGTTATTAAAAGGATCTCCAAATCATTAAATTAAAACAAAAGCTGCGAAAGCAAAAAAAAAAACAAAAGAACAAAAGTTTAATCTTTATCTAAACATAATCATAGTAACACAACAACATTAATTAGAATTAAGTATTCTAACTATAAAGTTTTTTTCCATAAGACCATTAGCTGACTCGCACGTGTAAGAACTTCAATTAACCCTTTTGTTATACGAGGAGTATAAGCAGAGTTCAAGGTCCTTTTGGTAATTATGCTCACATTACCGAACAACCGTTAGGGTTTTCGTCGCTGAATAACTCAAATGAATCTGACGGTCTAGATTGATACGCGTTTTGATCGGACGGTTGTTGATAACCAGGGTGCATGTAGGCGTACGAATACGGTGGTGGTGGAGTATAATACGACGCAGCATCTACACTCACCGGAGCTTGAGCCACGTTATAACTTACGCCGTACATTACCTGCGGCGCATAATAGCTTGGTGGTGCAGGATAAGGATACATATCGTGACGTGGCGGATAGTTATTGGTTAAGATCTGATTATCATCGTTATGATAAAATGGACGGTCGAAATTTGTTGTAGTGGGGAGAGGAAGTGATTGTGTACGGACAGGTCCATCGGTAGGATTACTCTGAGCAGATTTCAAATTTTGCCCCTTCTTTTTCTTCTTTTTACCAACATTGCCACTAACAGCTCCACCGTTTTTTTCTGCTTCCTTCTCCACCGCCGGTGCCGGAGATTCCGCCGGAACAGAATCTTTCTCTTTGACGACGTCCTCTTTCACAAAACCAATATCACCGCCGTTACCAGTACCACACTCTCCGGTTTCGGTTTTTTCAGGTTCCGGTTTAACACCGGATTTAACAGATTCCGGTTTATCACCGGTTTTTTCAGATTCCGGTTTATTACAATCTCTGGAACCGGTTTTGTCAGATTCCGGTTCAACACTACCGGACGAAGAAGCTTTATTGATTACTTCAGTGTCTTCTTTTTTCTTGTTTTTGGTTTTGTTCTTGGTCTTCGGAGTCGGGTCGACGGGTTTGGGTTTGGGCTCAACCGGGTCGGGTCGGTCCGGCAAAAGCTCAGCGTTTTTACCAGCTTTAAGAAGCTTCTTTAAAAGAATCTCCGGTGAGACAATTCCCATTACAGTAACTTTATGCAGCTTCACATCAATGTCCACACTATAAACACCTAAAACCAAAAAAAAAAAAAAAGGTTAAATAATTTATATAGAACAAAAAAAATAAAGAAGATTGTAATAACGTTATGTATACGTACCTTCAATACTTGTAAGAATTTTTTTCACTTTTCTTTTACAGCCTTCACAGTGAATAGAAGCTTTGAAGTTGCATGTCTACAAGTACAAAAACAAAAACTCAAAACTTTGATTCAAAGGAAATATAAGAAATTCTAAAACTTGAGTAACTAAGAACAAACCTTGTATGGTAATGGAAGAGAAGGAAGATCTTCATTGATTTGTTGGGATTGTTTTTGTTGTGTTTTCTTAGTTTCTGGTTTCATTTCTTTTGTTGCCATTTTCAGAACACAGAAGAAGTTTTGCTAGATCTTTGAACCAGAAGAGAGAGGAGACAGGAGTGTGTGTATGTGTTGGGGGAAGACAAAAGATTATGGAGAATTCATTATGACTTTATTATAAAGGATGGGGATATGAGATTTTTTCAATTTTTGTAGTTCTCTTTATCAAATTAAGAGTAAATTGTAAGATGACCCCCAGAGTTATAAAAGTTTCAAATTAAACCACTACAGAACACAAATATCTAACTCATTTAAAATTTTGATAATATAGTATAGTACTACTTCAAGTAGGCCTTTTCATTTCTGATTAGAATATAGGATATAGTAGTCAATTCAGGATTAGTTTATGTAGATTAAAAAAATGTATTAATTAGGATGTTTATTCTTAAATAGGATTGCTTAAGTAGTTATAAATAATCTGAGTTTTTTCAATTAACTAGGTAAAAATTTGGATTAAGGTTTCTGTAAGGTTGGTTGATTGAGTGCTTTGGGGGATTATGAAAAATTATAAATTTTTTTAAGATATAATTATATATAAATAATATTTTTGTTGGTTATTTATATAAGCTCATAACCAATTATATTGAAAGAAAATGCATCAAGAAAAAAACTACTTACATGCACATACGTAGTCCCAAATATTACATTTTGTATTGTCATTTTAGTTAATGAGAATTACACACTAATCTATTGAATTAGAAAACAATTGTGTCATTTTCGAAGTTATTACTTTTGTTTGACTGTAAATAAACTACAAATTAAAGGTTTTTAGTCTAAAAGTTTTAATAGGTTTACTACATTAGAGATTGCATACTTAAAGCACATAATATATTGTTTCATCTTTTAATACGTACTTACACTAATTTCTCAACTAGTTTGGTTCCATCACAACTTCCTATTTCGATTATTACATACAAACATTAAAATATCAATTTCTTTCCATATTTATTACTTTTCATAAATGTCTTAAATCATCAAACCATAACTTTCACACATGAATCATATACATCTAAAATCATTGACAATATTGATAATCAAGAAAGCAATTAATATTCAGATATCAATTCAAAGAAAATTCGAGTATAACTCACGACCCATAGTCGATAAATGGCCACAATTACGACCAAAGGAGAAAATATGGTGATCACATGAGCCACGAATCTCAAATTTTTCTCTACTCAAATATTGAATATCATTTCTCTCTTTATTCTTGAGTTTTCTCTATTTATGAGTTGTGAGAAACTGATTGTTCAATAGCTCATTTAATATGAGTCTTATAACTTTGTTATCATGGAAAATTAGATAGTCTTTTTTTTTTTTTTTGTCCCAAACGAAAACTCTTTCGTTGAATCACATATGAACAACGAAAATTAGATGTTTCTCTGCATCAACCAAATGATTAAGACAAGAAGGCAATAAAACATTAATATTAGCATTATAAACTTGATCAAAAATAGATTTCCTAGCTATAAAATCTGCACAAATGTTGGCATCTCTGAATACATGTCTGAGGGTGGCTGATAGAAACTTTCTTTTCTTGAAATAAAATGTCTTTTGCGAAAGATTTCAAACGAGACCAGTTACAAGTATCTGATAAAGCTGAAATGAAAATTAGAAAATCACTCTCAAACAATACCTTGTTGAATTAAAGATTATCAACACAATTCATTGCTCATGTTAAAGTAGCAGCTTCACCTTCTAGAGATGAATGCAGTCTGAGATAAGTTTTTCTACCAAAACATTAGATAGTCTAGATCTTATCATCTATTATTTATTGACATTCATCTCCAAGAATTAAGTTTTTATTTTTATCAAATAATTACTTATATTCCGTCTGGTATTTACACTTGATGTTTTGAAGTTTTCACAAATTAAAAAACTTTTAAAATATTTTATTTAACCTTATTGCTTAAATATACAAAAAATCACAAAATGAAAAATATTTTTTTTTAATCTAGCGGCTTTAGAATGGATTAAATCTGGGCTATTTTAACAAATTTTAGAACATTTTAATTGGTGACTAGAAGATTCAGAATTTCAATTTCAACACATTATTTGTTACAGTTTTAATTGTTTGGCTATGATGGTAGAATATGCATCTTCTCAAAACTTTTGATCGCCTTTGTACGAAAAGGTAAATGAGAATGGTCTCTGATGGCTCTTTAAATAAATTTTATAATTGATGGGCTAGTTTTCAAAGATTGATTACTTTAGGGGTTTGTTCTGCAAATTTTCTTAACATTAAGAGTATTATATTTTGTTCAAAAAGTTATATTTCTCCTTCTCTGCGGGGAAATCACTTTATTTATAGAATTATAAAATGAATGTTTTGTTTTGTCGAGAAGTATGAAATGAATGTTTATAATTCTATAAACTCTTTTCCAACAATAACATGCTTTTCAAATTTGGATGTTTATTTTTTAAATATTACTGATTAATACAAGATATCTAGTAAAATAATAATAAAGGAAACAAAACAAAAAGCTAATCATATTTTTTTTACAATTTAATTATTCAAAAGATTCAAAAATAAATTTATCTGTACAAAAAATATAGAAAATAATATAGATAACTAATCATTTATTAATCTCTAATTTATATTCCAAAAGCTAGGTCCAGCCCGATAGACTGATTAATAGCTAATAATATTCTTGAACATGGACCATAATAAGTAAATTTAAATACAAATTAAATAATTATATAAATATATGTGTTTGTTTGAAAAATTTCTACAAATAGTAGATAGTAACATCGAAGATAGATATTCCGACAAAAAAACATCAAAGATAAATATAACGTTTTTAAAGACTTTTTAATCTTTATTACAGTTTCTTTAACCTTTATAATAAATCAACCTTAAAAGAGTTAGAAGTGTTAAAAATAAGAGAGAGAAAGAAGATAATAAGAGAGAAATAAGTTTTTGTTTCTGATTTAGTGTGTCCGATTACATTACGAAACGTTCGTATATATAGATAAATTTTAGTTCTACTGTGCATGCATAGTAATGCGTGGGCTCCATTCATATAGTTATTTTGCCAACAAATGTTGACGTTTCATAACACTCCCCCTTGGAGACCACCGTCACAAGCAATTTTTTTTTTTTCTGTTGTTTATCTCTTGTTGGCTCATTAAAAACCTTTCTAGGAAAACCCATTGGGAAAAACCATAGTAAGGAAAAAAGAGTGCAACTTCGCAAGCTCTCCCTCAAGTAAATAAGACTGTATTTCATAAGTCTTGTTGACGGTGCATTCCAATGTTATGGACATGTTTTCTGAATATTGTAGTAGGAAGCGCTTTCGTGAACAGATCTGCAGCATTGTCTGTTGAACGAATATATTGAATATCTACATCTTGATTTTCCTCGAGTTCTCGTGTGTAAGAGAAAAATCTTGGGGGAATATGTTTTGTTCGGTCGCTCTTAATATATCCTTCCTTGAGTTGAGCAACACATGCAACATTATCTTCAAATAATTTTGTTGGTTCTTTCTTTTGGACCATTTCACTTGCTTCTTGTATGTATTGAGTCATAGATCTGAGCCATACACATTCTCTACATGCTTCATGGAGTGCAATTATTTCTGCATGATTTGAGGAAGTAGCCACTAGAGTCTGCTTTTGCGAACGCCATGAAATTGCAGTGCTTCCAATTGTGAATACATATCCAGTTTGCGATCGGCCTTTATGTGGATCTGATAAATAGCCAGCATCTGCAAAACTAACTAAATCGAAACTAGAATTTCTATTATAAAATAATCCCAAATTAGTTGTTCCCTGGAGATAACGAAATATATGTTTTATTCCATTCTAGTGTCTGCGCGTAGGT
>OVAX01001578.1:0-42540 GCA_900406405.1 Lepidium africanum | reverse complement strand
GGGCCCAAAGAGGACAATATCATACTAATTGGAGGTAATGGAAATTCCAAAAAGCCCAACATTCTCACCTCCCAAGAACAACAAGAGATAACAACCCACAATGAATGATCACTCACTAGCTCACTAACTCTACCTAGTTCACTCACTCTTTACCCAACTTACGTAGAAGATGACTCACTAATATAGCTTGAGCTTGTACATCTTTACGGTTGTTGACACTCTTAAGAACATATTTTGTGAGCCATAAAATAATATGAAAACACAATAAGAAACTTATATTGGATTACCTTATCAACTTAGCCCATTACTTCAACAAAACTCCACCAAATGAGCTAAGACGATAACTTTTGTTTCTTTAATTCATTGAACATATTCGATCTTGATTTTTTTCCTTTAGCTTCTCTTATTGACCCTGGATGCTGAACTATCTTATACAATCTGTAGCTGATGCAATTTAGCTTGCTCACTGGTAGGATTTTCACGTGTAAAGATCTTAAACACTTTTATGCTACCTTTTTCAATCATTTCACGAATGTGATTATATTTTACAGTAACAAGCTTTGTCTTTTCATGGTGAACATTGTTCTTTGCCAAGGCTATGACACTTTGAAAATCACCGAACACTTCAACATGTTCTTGACGATGATCCAATTCTGCAATTAAACCTCTTAACCATGGAACTTTTTTAACCAATTCCGTGAAGACTATATATTCAGACTCGGTGGTTGATAGAGCAATAACCTTTTGCAGATTTAATTTCCAGCTACTAGTTCTTCCACCAAAAATGAAAACAAAACAGATTTTGATCTTCGTTTGTCCAAATCAGTAGCAAAATCTGAGTTGCCATAGCCTACAACTTTCAGCTCTTTACACCTTTGGAACACCAAAATCATTTTTGCATTTCCTCTCAAATATCTATATAAGAGCTTGCTTGTGCTCTTTCACGGGATTTTCTGAACCTATTAACCATTCCCACTGCATAAGTAATGTCTGGTCTTGTGCATTTCATAAGATACATGACACTTTCAACAACGTTCGCATAAGAAATTGATTTCATATACTCTGCTTGATCCTTTAACTCATCACAAGTTGCATATTTCAACTTGAAATGTGCTTCAAGTGGTGTTTTTAACCGCTTTAAACTGCTCCATATGAAAAAAAATGAGCACCTTCTCAACATATGAACCTTGAGGCTATGTCAATTTCAAATTCCTTATGTCTCTTTTAATATTCATCTTGTGTATTCTCTTGGTTGGACCAAGATCTTTCATCTCAAAAGATTCACTTAACTTCTTCTTGAGAATGTTAATTTCATTTATATCATTTCGAGCCACAAGCATATCATCAACATATAGAAGAAAATAAACATACTTACCTTCAACTACTTGCTTCACGTAAACACATATATCATGTTTACTCCTCTTGAACAGAAAATCTTTCACAAAACCATTGAACTTTTGGTACATTACCTTAGATTTTCTTTAATCCATATACATCGATTTCTTCAATAGACGAACATAATTTTGTTGCCTTCTTCAACAAAGCCCTCTCGCTACTTTATATAAATTGTCTCCTCCAAGTCACCATGAAGAAAATTTGTCTTCAAATCCAATTGCTTTAGCTCTTAATCCTCATGAGCTACAATTTTAATCCTCATGGATACATGCTTCACAACTAGAGCAAAAATATCATTGTAATCAATACTCTCATACTGTGTGGAGCCCTTAGATATCAGTCTTGCTTTTAATCAAGGTACCTCACCACCAAGAATCCATAATCCTTTTGTTATAAGGTTTCTCCACCAGATTCCAAGTATGGTTTCTTTTAAGTAAACCATACTCTTTTTCCACTGCATCATTCCATTTCTCTCAGAATATATCTTGAACAACTTTTTCATAATCAAGTGGTTCATTTGGATCTTCACCCTTAGTTGTAAACAAACAAGAGATCACCAAATTGTTGTCTTTATATCTAAATCTTTATATCTCTTCTAACTCTGTCACGAGCCAACACATAATCCTCTATACTTAGAGATATGTCCACCTCTTGACCATCATCATCATCTAAATGATTTAGGACTATAACTTCTGCATCAATACTTGCAAATTCAACTCTCTGATTAATATATAAATTAATTGAGCCACAATTCTCTGCAGCATCTTCATTAACTCTTTCTGAACCGGAATCATGCTTATAAAGCTCATCTTCCTTGAATATTACATTCTTACTTATGACACACTTCTTGTAATCTAATAATCGTACTTTGTACCCTTGAACTTCATTCAGATATCCCAAGAATACACCATTTTTAGCTCTAAGATTGAATTTTCCATCATTTGTGCGTACATAGGCAACACAATCAAATCTATAAAGATAATCATAGTCTCCTTTTTTCCTATACTAAATCTCATTAGGCATTTGATAATCGATAATTGTTTATGGAGAGTTGTTGATCAAATGGACATCAATAGCAGTAGCTTCAACCCAATAATTCTTCGGCAAACCAAATTCACTGAACATACTTTGAACGTTGCCCATTATTGTTCGATTTATACGCTATGTAACACCATTATGTTGTGGTGTATAAGCTACTATCTTATGCCTCACAACCCCCCCCCCTTTCATTGCACATTTCATTAAACTAATGATTGTAAAATTCAAGATCATTTTATGTTCGAATTTTCTTCAGCATTTTATTAGTTTGATTCTCCACCATAATTCTTTCAGCTATTGAAGTTTGTAAAATCTTCATCCTTAGATTTAAGAAAGCTAAACCAAACTTTCATGTTGTGGTCATCAATTATACTCAAGAAATATTGGTTGTTCCCAAGAGATTTCGGAACATAAACTGAGCCCCATAAGTCAACATGAACATAATTCCACACCTCTTTTGAAATGTGTTGATCGTTAATGAACTTCTATATATGAGCCTTTTCATAAACATAATTCTCACAAAAAACCAAATTCGAAATTGCCTTCTTACTGAGCAACCCCTTCTTAACTAGAATATCAAGTCTTTCTTTTTACTGAAAAATATATCCCATCAATTCTTAAACCTTGTAGTACTACTCTGCCATTTTTCTTGAAACTAAAAATTTTATTCTTAAAATTGAAACTGCATCATTTCTCTTATAGAATACTAGTTGAAATTACATTAGGTTTCAAGCTTGGAACAAACCTCACATTAGATAAAACCAGAGATGAACCATTTGCTCTTCCAATCTTAACTGAACCAATACCCTTCACCCTGATTCAATATCATTAGCCATTCAAACATATCCTGTTTTATTCTCATCCAACTTAATAAATCGATCTTTCTTCCAAGTCATATGAAAAGAACAACTAGAATCAATGACCCACTTCTCTTCTTGATCAGGAACTGAAACATTCAATGTCTCACAAACACATAGAACATTCACATTAATTTCTTATTCCTAAACATTGACCTCATAGTTTCTCCATAATTCCTTTCATTTATCTGAGAACCATTTTTGAGGACATTGGCCTTAAAGTGGTCCGCAGAACCACAAGGCCAACACATTTTCTTTTTCTTTCCTTTCTTGATTTTCAGATTTTATTTGTAAACATTTTCCCTCATAATTGAACCAAGTTTTTCTTGACTTTTCTTTCACAAAGAGTCCTTATGTAACATATATTCCGTCCTTCACATGAAAACTAATTTATAGTTCCTTTAATTTTATTGCAGCCAGAACCTCTTGTAAAGACAAAGTTGACTTGCGGTATCTTAGAGTTTCACGCAATACCTCAAACTTGTTTGGCAAAGAAATTAACAACATCACATCTTATTCTTCATCAAATATAACAACATCAACATATTCTAGATCATTAATTATCTTCAAAAACTCATCAATATTCTTCTCAAGAGACACCAACGTACATCTTATAATCATACAATTTTTGCTCCAGATATATCTAATTGGTAAGAGTTTTTGACATGTAATGGTGATCTTGTACCTTAAACATCTCAGCATCTATTTTCTCTGTGATAATCATTCTTAGATGGTTATCTGCCACACTGAGAATGATCGTGCTTCTAGCCTTCTATTGCTTCTCCAGAACATTTTTCATTTCAGCTTTTTTGTCTTTCTCTCCATTAGATCCAGTTTTTGATTGACTCAATTCAGCTGTGTCTTTACTTATAACATATGATAGCCCCAAAATTTCAAGATGAGCCACAAGTTTTTCCATCCATAGAATATTGTCAATGGTACGACTGAACTTCTTAACTTTGATTTATGAAGAAGACATCACAACGATTAGAAAGCCTTGAACAAGCCTTTGGTATTAGTTTTTATACGAAACTAGGTAGTTACGAAGTTGATTGAGTTGAGTACAAGTTTAAAAACATAGCAACGAACAGAGAAAAGAAGCATAAACAAAATAAAACACAAGATCTACATGTTTAGCCTCTACTACAAAGCAGAAGCCTACTTACACTCGGATAAACACTCTAGGATAATCCACTAAACCACAAGAAAAGAAATTACAAAGTGTTCCACAATTAACACTCTCAGAATACCACGAGATCCTCGCTACAATCACCATGTTTTCCAAGAAAAACAAGAAATAATAACCCACACTAAATGATCGCTCACCAGCTCACTCACTCTGTACCCAGCACATGTAGAAGATGACTTATTAATATAGCTTGAACTCGTACACCTTTACGGTTGCTAGCATAATCTTTTTTAACACCATTAAGAACATATTATGTTACGAGTTTATTCAACGTCAAAGTTCTTGAAACTTCTTACCTTCATAGGCCATGAAATGATATGAAGGCCCAGCAAGAAACTTATATTGGATTACCTTATCGTCTTAGCCTCTTACTTCAACACTAGTGCTAGTTATTTGTCACTTTAAAGTTTTACAAATTCTATATGTTCAAAAAATTAGATGATATCAAACTTTTTTCAAGTTGGTGATTCATCGTATGAATGCAGACAAGATAAACTGCTCATTTTTTGTTATATTAATGGTCATGTTAAAAATTTTGCTAGGCCCTACGCGTGCGGTAATGTAGTGCCTAGTGTCTAATCAACTAATCGGATATTATGCAGAGATTAATTAGGAATTTATTTTTGAGTGTTTATTTTAATTATATGTATATAAATATATATATATTGTAAGTTAGTCTAGTGGTTAAACCATCATTTAATTGGTTTCACTCACGAGTGCAAGCCGTTTTGCTCTATTTTTCGCATTTACTTAAATGAGGGGTATAAAAGACATTTTCTCTTCATCTTCTTCCTCAGATTTTTTTTTGAAAACCCTAGTTCTCCGGCGGCTACAACTATTTTTGTTGATATTTCTCATTCATTTTATGTTTTCTTTCATCTTCAAGTCTAAAATTTACAGATCTGATAAAATATTCAATTTTAAGTAAAAAACGTATTTTTTTCGAACTTCTAAGTTTTTGGCTGAGTTGGCAAAAATGCCACGGTCCTCGACCGCCGACCGTTTTTCCGTCGCTTAGGTGACCATGGCTACCGCGTTTTTGAACAAGGGTTGATGGTGCTACAGACCTATCCAGTCTACTATTTTTTATCGTCTATTTTTATAAATTATTGTAAACCAAATTGGCTTGATGTCAATTACAAAAGAAGATAATATGGTGGTCTAAAGGTAGACCCAAAGTTGGAAGATTTCCGATGTTCTCTTCCTCGACAGCCACCTAACGCCACGTCTACGCCGGTTGTGAACTTAGGTCTTATTCTTGTCCTCCACGTGTGGCCAATTTCCAATGCCGAAGACAGCCACTTCACAACTCCAAATCCTCAATTCAAGCCCATGTGTTGATTTCCTCCGCAAATCCATCTCTATGGTCGCATCTAAATTAAACCGACATGAAGAGCACTTACAAACCCAACCAAAGAAAACTCTGACAAGGCGAATAATTACTTCTCAACTGTTGGGGAACTTTGCAGACAAGAGATCACCACCAACCTCCGATGGAAGCTTTATCAACTTTGAGATTAAGGTCAAATCCGAAATTGAAACCAAAGTCCAGAAGATGATACGACTAAAACTAGAAAGCAAAGAAAAACTTAAAAATTTGGCAGTGATAAGAAAGCAAAATAAGAACAAATAGACATAAAAGCAAAAGAAGAATTAAAAAGATCCAAAACGAAATTGAGAAAAAAAAAAGCCGAAAATCTAGATCTAAAGAAAATAAATCTTAACTTATAAACATAAACAAAGCAAAAAAAAATTATAACAAAGAAAACTAGAAAATAAGTATCGAAAGAGATTCTGGAAAATTATCGACTAAATCGGACGGTAACCTACACCGACAGTGTCAAACAAACTGATCTTTCTAAAGAATAAACCATAAGATAAAAAAAATGTCGAAACTAGAGCTTCGCAAATTAAAAAAAAAACTCAAACATAATAATATTTAAAATTGCTAATATATTTTGGCGCTTAAAACTCTTATTTTTGAGCTTTAGTTGAGAACTAGTCTTGGGTGGTGGACAACTTCTAAGTTCAAATTCAAAAACAATTTGCAGGCGTCAAGAAACCTGAATATTGAGTAGCTTTTTCTAGTAAACCGGTATAGGAATAGAAAAGTTATGAAACCGGTTTTAGATCCTCTCATCGTGCGAGAAGCTTCGCATGGACTAATAACCCAAAAGACACTCCAGTCTCCAGACTTTTAGGCCTTAGCAAGCGTAATAACCAACACACCAAGCGTCTCACATCTCTCCACGTGTTATTTTGTGCACGTGGAATATTTTCATTGGTAATACTCCTGCATCTAACTCCACCTGGATATTTCTATTCTCCGTTTTTCACTTTTTATTTATTTATTTTTATGTTTTCCCGTGATTATTTGTATTTATACAAATTTATCTATTATGCAATAAAATCTATAGTTATATTGATTCCTATATGTTTAAGGAACAACGGAGAAAAGAGATGTATATATATACACACAGGCGCTTGTGAATTAGTTTTGTCTTCACAACCTGACGGGAAAACTTTGAATCTGCGAATCGATTTCCCCGGAGAATGCGATCGGAGCTCAGAAACTGGTCATTATCTTCGCTTTACTCTCTCAAATTACTGATTGTGTGATTGAACTTTCTCTGATTTTAACTTTACCTACCCCGAATACTTTTTTCTCTTCGAGCATCGGAGTTTTCTACGAATGTTCCTTTTTGTTTGCTGAAAACATTGCTGAATCTTAACGTTTCTTCTTCGATTCTATGTGCGATAGTAATTCTAATCCGTAGTGGTGGTTTGCTAAGCTTTCTGGAGTTGATAATTCGTGAATCTTATCGACTGTGATCGATTCGAAGTTGTAATCTAATCGCCGGTGTTTTTTGACGATTTGTCCTTTGTCTAGGGTTTTTGGTTCTAATGCCGCTGTTTTTTCTTTCTTATCTTTCTTTTTTTCCTGCAGAGTAAGTGAGGCTCTGCTTTCGGTGTTTAGTTAACGATTAGAATATGAGGAAGAAGTTTTGCTGGTTTGTGGTGTTCTTGGCATTGCTCTCTGTAGTCGCTGTTCCATCCGAATCGGCTATTTCAAGTGTAGATCTAGGTTCGGAATGGGTGAAAGTTGCCGTAGTAAATAGACAATCGGGCCAGAGCCCAATCTCTGTAGCCATTAACGAGATGTCCAAGAGGAAATCCCCAGCTTTGGTGGCGTTTCATTCTGGTGACCGGTTATTAGGCGAGGAAGCTGCAGGAATAACGGCTCGTTACCCTAATAAGGTGTATTCACAACTCAGGGACATGGTTGGAAAACCTTTCAAACACGTCAAGGATTTCATCGATTCTGTCTACTTGCCGTTTGATATTGTAGAAGATTCCAGAGGTGCAGTCGGTATCAAGATCGATGATGGTTCAACTGTTTACTCGGTGGAGGAGTTATTAGCTATGATCTTGGGTTATGCCTCAAATCTAGCAGAGTTCCATGCAAAGATTCCAATGAAGGATATGGTTGTTTCAGTTCCACCTTACTTTGGACAAGCTGAGAGACGGGGTTTGATCCAGGCTTCTCAGTTGGCTGGTGTTAATGTCCTTTCCCTGATTAACGAGCATTCAGGTGCCGCACTACAGTATGGGATTGATAAGGATTTCGCAAATGGCTCAAGGCATGTCATATTCTATGACATGGGTTCAAGTAGTACTTACGCAGCCCTTGTCTATTACTCAGCTTACAGTGAGAAGGAATATGGAAAGACTGTTTCTGTCAATCAATTTCAGGTTAATAATGCTCTTATTTTTTCAATTCAGATATACTGTATTTTGTGGTTTCTTCATTTTTTCTTCGTGGAACCTGTGTGATATAAGCTCTGTCTAGTCATATTCATTTGGTCTCTATTGGAAAGGTTCTCTTAGGGGTCATATATATTTCTGTGTATGTAGGTCAAGGATGTAAGATGGGACTCGGAACTTGGAGGACAGAGTATGGAGATGCGCTTGGTAGAGTACTTTGCGGATGAATTTAATAAGCAGCTCGGTAATGGAGTTGATGTGAGGAACTTCCCCAAAGCAATGGCTAAATTGAAAAAACAAGTCAAACGTACAAAGGAAATTTTGAGTGCAAACACTGCAGCTCCAATATCTGTTGAATCTCTCCATGATGACCGTGACTTCAGGTATATCTACATTCTATCGAGATTTCTGTATTCTCTCAGCTCGCCAAACTTGACTGCAAAAGTATTAAAATTCACATGCTCGGATTTGCATCTTGATTGGTCTAATTTTTGTGATGTTAATTTTCTAACTTATTAATCTTCTTTTAGGAGCACAATTTCCCGTGAGAAGTTTGAGGAACTGTGTAAAGATCTGTGGGAGAGATCTCTTACACCTTTAAAAGATGTGCTCAAGCATTCAGGTTTGAAGATTGATGATATCTATGCAGTGGAACTAATAGGAGGAGCTACTAGAGTTCCCAAACTACAGGTAAATATGCTCTTGAAGTCGATCAGTTTTGACTTTTTCATCCAAAATTGTGGGATTTTCACTTTAGTTTTTCAAATGATGTGAAATCTTTTTTTCCTTTTTTTATTACAGAGCAAAATCCAGGAATTTATTGGGAAACAAGCCTTAGACAAACATCTGGATGCTGATGAGGCCATTGTCCTCGGCTCAGCACTTAACGCTGCCAATTTAAGCGATAGCATTAAATTGAAACGAAGGTTAGGTGTAGTTGATGGTTCCACCTATGGTTACTTAGTTGAGTTGGAAGGCCCTAATGTTAAGAAAGATGAGAGCACAAAGCAGCAACTTGTACCCCGGATGAAAAAGATACCCAGCAAGGTACTGAATTACATCCAAAATCTTTTGAACTTAGAAAATGTATGTCTGTCTTGTAATAGTTCTTTGTGCCTTATACTATGACAGATGTTCAGATCCTTTATCCTTGACAAAGATTTTGACGTGTCACTTGCTTATGAGTCTGAGGATATTCTACCCCCAGGAGCCACCTCCCCTGTGTTTGCGCAGTATTCTGTGTCTGGTTTGACCGATGCAACTGAGAAGTAAGAGCTTAAAATTTGTTTTATTATTGTTTTCTTTAGCTCTCCGTTTGAAAAGAAGAATGTTTATAATATGTGAATTCTTAAAATAAATTGATAAACGTTTTTTATCTGAACAGGTACTCTTCTCGGAATCTGTCTGCTCCTATCAAAGCAAATTTGCATTTCTCTCTAAGTAGAAGTGGGATTCTCAGTCTAGATCGGGGAGATGCTGTAATTGAAATCACAGAATGGGTAGAAGTTCCTAAAAAGAATGTGACTATTGATAATAACAAAATTACAACAACAGGCAATGCCTCTACTGGAACTGCCTCTGACGAGAAATCACAAGAAAATAAAGAGGATCTAGAAGCCGATGTTGGAAACAGCACTGCTTCAAATACTACAGCAGAAGAACCTGCTGTGGCTGACCTGGGCACAGAAAAGAAGCTAAAAAAGAGGACATTCAGGGTTCCTCTGAAGGTGAATTTTGTCTCACTGTTTCCAAGATTTTCTTAACTTGTGCCATTACGACTAACCAATTATGTGTGAATAATAACTTCTAGGTAGTTGAGAAAACTGTTGGACCTGGAGCACCTTTAACGAAAGAGTCACTTGCTGAAGCTAAGAAAAAATTAGAAGCGTTGGACAAAAAAGATAGGGAAAGAAGAAGAACGGCAGAGTTGAAAAACAACCTTGAATCTTATATATATGCAATGAAAGAGAAGGTAGGTGCTTTATATAGATTGCGTCCTTGGTTAATTCTTGGTTCCTTTGTTGCTACAGTCTTCGTTTCACCTTTACCTGTATATTGTTAGTGGTTGGTATTCTTCTCAAAACTTATAGCTTTGGTTTTATTTTGGTCCTTGTGCAGCTGGAAACACCCGAGTTTGAAAAGATATCCACCCAAGAAGAGCGCAAGGCATTTGTTGAAAAGCTTGATGAGGCATGTATTGAGTTTCCTGTAAACTAAAAATTCTATTGGGTTTGTGTTGTGAGCTTAAGCGTTTGACAGTGATGAATGTCTTTTGTGTGCTTCAGGTGCAAGATTGGCTTTACATGGACGGAGAAGATGCAAATGCCACTGAGTTCCAGGACAAGCTTGACTCACTTGAAGCCATTGGCAATCCCATATCTTCCCGGTTTGTTCCCTACCCGTTTAGTTGAAACTGACCTTCCTATTCCTAACAATGTTCTTACAAACTCTGTGCTATATATCTGTACAGATCAGAGGAGAGTACTGCACGACCAGTGGCAGTTGAATTTGCTCGAAAATACCTAACTGAACTGAAAGAGGTACGGCGACATTACATGTTCTATGCATGCAGTTTTAATTCTCATGATATTATAATTTTTAAGCCGCTCCGCATTGTTGTAGATCACAAAAGAGTGGGAGACGAACAAAACTTGGCTTCCAAAAGAAAAAGTTGACGAGGTTTGTTTCGATCATCCAACAAGTGAAATTAAGCAGCTCTCTGTTAAAACTTACCGAGCTCGTCTGAAATTGCGTTTTCCGATTCAGGTCTCAAAGGAAGGAGAGAAAGTAAAAAGCTGGTTGGATAAGAATGTGGCTGAGCAGGAAAAGTGAGTTTTGACTCTCTTTCATTTTTTATCATCTTTAAAAAATACAGTCGAGTCGACGCTTATAAAGAGAGTAACATCTAACTTTTGACAGGACTGCATTGTGGAGCAAACCGGTGTTCACGTCAACTGAAGTGTACGCCAAAGTATTTACTCTGCAAGACAAGGTAACACAAAAATAGATGAGTAAACGAAAAGGAAATCAGTAATAATTTGCATAGAAAAGGAATTTGATTGACATTATGGTTTTTGTTACTTTGAAATATAGGTGGCAAAGGTGAACAGAATCCCCAAGCCAAAGCCAAAGATAGAGAAAACAAGCAAGACGGAAAACACAACTAAGGAGGAAGAAGAATCAAAAGGCTCTGATGAAGCTACCAAAGAAGAAGAAAGCCACGATGAGCTTTGATTTAAAAAATAAATAGAGTTTCCATTAAAAGCTTAAGAGAGGCAAATAGGATTTTAAATAGGCAGCTGAGATGAGCAAAAGGATTTTAATCCTTTCTTCTCAACTTCTTTTCATTACATTAGAAACAAACAAAACATTCCGAGTAATATCCAGTTTTGGTCTGTTTTTCTTTTTCTCTTCCAATTGAATCTTCAATATAGCATAATTGCTTGCAAACCATACATATTCTGCACCTTTCTTTTGTATTCGCTAGAGATTGAAAATTTTGGTAGAAAATGAAGTGAAGAGAAGCGATATCTCTGGCGTGGGGTCCAAGCACCTGTTGGTTGGTGTGTAATGTGTGTGCAATCACTTTTAGTTTAATTGATATTTCTTATCAGTTTCGTACTGCTTCTACGTAACGGGTACATATAATGCCAAATCGATCCCATGTGAAGTGTTCCCCTGCATTCTGTAGAAACGATTTGTGAGATGATTAGGGTTGTATGAGCTAAAGCTTTGGTGCATGTATTTTCCTGTTCGTTGGTTTTGTTGAACGCAAGGACCAATATTGCGGTTCCTGAGGCCTTTTTTTGCAGGTTAGAGCGATGTGCCCGTCAATGATTAAGTTTATTAGTTCGTCCTCTTTCTCTAGATCGGTTTCGACCTATGTGTTTTTTCACGTGTTATGAGTCATTCTAATATACCAATATATATGTTAATCCACAAAGACGCAGCTACTTATGCGTTAATGCGAACTCCATTTTTTTGGCTTTCTGGAGACAATGCCAAAAAAAAAAGGTTGAGATGAAGAAGATAAGAATAGAAAATAAATGAAGCGTCGGTGTGAAGTGATGATTAAAAACGCGTGAGAAAGAAAGAAGAAACAGTAAACATAATAAACACACTGAAATCAGGTGAGGATGTCGTTGAACCTTTGCTACACCTTGACACTCCAGCTCATTTATTCCTGTTCAATCAAAACACTTTTCTTATTCATTTATATATATATATATATATATATATATCTTATGATGAAGCAACATTATACTAAATCAATTTCAAGAAAGAAAAAAAAACATTAAACTAAATAAAAAAATTTCTTATAATACATTCAAGTTCTAAAATTATATCTGAATTAGAATTTTAAATTTTCAATTGATATGTTTTAGAGCAGTCTTTAATTGACGTCAATCTTCCACGTATTTTTTTTTTTCAAAAGAATTTTTGAGGTTGTTGATAATTCAAGGATGAACGTCCGTCCTTATGATATAGTACCTTTTGTAAGGGCTTAAGTCAATTCCAAAATCAATTCCAATCCTAAGAAAGTAAAAGAGAAATAATGATGAGAATTTGGTATGTAATATGTGGTGGGACTTACAAGTTTCAATCAATAAGGGTTTTAATTTATACGAATGCACCTTCCATTATGTGAAAGTGAAAATGACATTGCACCATACAAATTCATGCAATATTTTGATTCTCATGCATTTCTTTTTCCTCTTTAATTGGTACGGTTTTACTTTCTTCCATGACAATAACCCAACAAAAAGAAAAACTTTGTGTTTCCTAAATTAATTTATTTTCTAATTTCTTCCAAAATAATTTACATAATTAATATGAAACTTTTTTTATAGCTTTTATAGGTTATGCCAAAAAGTATGTTTTATATGGAGTTTTGATTATACCATAATTACGTTTTCATGTTTTACACAAACTATGTTGTAAAGTTGATTGATCACACTAGCTATACACATATGACTTATATTGGTTCAGTTGACTAAGAAAATAAACATGTATTAACTTATGATGGGACCAGACAACACTATCTCATAGCATTATTGAAAGTTTGGTTAGCTTTCATTAAATTAAGAGAGTGTCTTTGCTGGTTATCTTCCAATTCCCAAAGTGAAAATGACCTATCCTTTTTGGGCTTGGATTACTCAACCACAAACTAAATAAAAAGCTACTATATCTATGAATCATTTTGATATCTATTAAAATGTGAAAAATATCTTATATTGAAAATTAAGATCATTTTGAAACATATAATACATAAGATTTTTGGATCATACTATTCATTAACAATCAATTTTAAGTTGGAAATTCATGATTATTAATAGTAGTACTGGCTAATAGATGTATCAGTCAACAGCTATGTTATATTAGACGCCAAAAATAACTCTATACGAAAATAAACAATTTCAAAAGCAAACCTAAGAAACATAATCAACAAAATCATGACCAATTACTAAAAGTGAAATGATGACCACAGTATACATATGAAAATTGACAACAGAAGAAGTGTATTAGTTAATGTTAACTTAGTTAAAAGTAAAAGTGGATGAGGGTGAGTGAGCGGCTACAACCGATGATTAATGAGTTACGTACGAACTATTACTGTCAATTATCATACGTTAATTTCAAATCAAATTTAACCTAAGTTTGAAAATTGGTGATTTAATTACCCTTGGGTAACTTTTCATTATAATTAAGTAGTCTTTAATAAGATGAGTCAAGCCTATAAACTTAATTGCCTGTAACTACATTATTGTCAATATTTGATACCAATCAATTCTACACATACAATGGTATGGCCAATATATATGCTTCCATGTGCAGATCTTATCTATGTGGTCGAAATCTAACTTATCATCATATCATCTTTTGGTAATAATTAATCGTAATATACCTACCATATTTTTATTTTAAATTTCAATCTATAAACTAATATGAATCATACTAGAATGTCTCTAATTTAACAGAATGTCTCTAATTTAACAGAATGTCTATCATTTTACTAAAAAAGTTTACGTCATAAAACTATGCTAGAAATCTGTTGAGTAACATATACGAAGAAGAGAATAATTGCATAAAAGAATTTTTTTTTTTGTTTCTCAACCAAGTAATTGTCAAATGTTCACCAGTCATTAATTCCGCTATGATTTCAATTACAGCTGATTATTTAAAGTATTTTACATTAGAAAAGTATACAAATTTTCATGAACCAAATACCTTTTTTTAACAATTAAACCAATAAAAATATGATCCATAGCTCAAAATATATCTAAAATCCTTTTTAACTTACTCCCCAAGAGAAGTCTAACCCCTATATCAAAGTCATTGGTGGATCATATACCAAGAAAATAACTGCAAACCCATAATTAATTTGAAAATTATTTTGAAGGAAATAGTACTCTATCACAATAATAAAAAAGGAGACAAAATTCACGTCTTGCATTAAAACTTGCCTTGTCAAAGATGTTCTCTTTGACTCATTAGAGAAGCCATCTCTTTGTATTTATATAACTCAAACCATTTTTTCATAAGATATTATTTACACACAAGATAACAATCATATAAAAATAGAGATTCTCTTCAGTGTGTGCAACTGATTTCGAATATTTGATTCTTTTCCCAAAACAGAGATCTGAGCTAAATGGATCACGACCGTACGTTAAACTTGATTCCATACGGACTACACGAAGTAGCAGAAGAAGAAGAAATCGAAGAAGACGATGGAGAGAGCCTCACGACGTTATCATCCGCGCCTGAAAATGAGACCTCGGAGTATTCTTCGTCTCCGGCAACGTATCCACCGATCCCTCTTCAGCCTAAGACTCCAAGAGAGCCCATGGAGTTTCTATGCAGGTCATGGAGTATTTCTACGTCTGAGATCTCTTTAGCTTTATCCTCTCAAAAATCTAATAAACAAACCAACAAAAACACAAATATTTCTCAGCTAGCCGCCGTTTCTCCTGCTTCGGCACCACCACCACCCCCTCCTCCTCCGCCACTCGTAAGCCGTCTCTTGCTTTCATCTTCACTTTATCGTATCATATGATCGATCGTATGATGCGATCCATAAGGGTTATTAAATAAATTAATTCTGATACTGTTATAAAATAAAGATTGTGGACTCATGCAATTGAAATACTTTATTCACGTTTGTAAAATATATTCAAAAAATACGAGAACTGTATATTGTGAAGCTGTTTTTAATAGTTCTCATGTCTCGTGTAAGAAAATTGCTTCCACGAAAAGATGCTGTCTAATTAGTAGGCCCAAATGATATAAGACATAGATCTGTTAAAAGCCCATTATATTTAAATTATTTCTTAAACAGACGGGAGAGCAAGCGACTGTGGTTAACGCGCGGCGAACGGGAACAATCGGGAAATGGTTCCACCACCGAGACTTTATCGGTGGAAGGATCTCCGGCGTAAGGAAGAGGGATAAAGCACGTGTGGAGAATGCGCATCTACATTCTGTTGTTTCCATTGCGTCTCTGGCGACAGCTATCGCCGCCGTGACCGCTTCGGAAAACCAAGGCGGCTTAAAAGAGTCAAAGATGGGCTCAGCGTTGGCCGCGGCGTCAGAGCTTTTAGCTTCACACTGCGTCGAATTGGCGGAGCTATCTGGTGCCAGTCATGACCGCGTCGTCTCTGCTGTTGGATCCGCCGTGGATGTTCGTGGACCGGGCGATTTGTTGACTCTAACGGCTGCAGCTGCAACTGGTAAATTGATAATTGATTTTCAATTCTCAATCCTTACGTTTCTTATAAACCCCTTTATATCTTCAATATAACATATTTCTCTTGAAAGCTACAATGCATTTTCGAGTTGATTATCAATTTGGTTTCATTATAACATATTGTTTTTCGCTTTTGCGGAAATGTAGCGTTGAGAGGAGAAGCAGCTTTGAGAGCAAGACNCAACCACTACTTATTAGAATAAGTCTTAATAAGTGAATATATAGCCTAATACGTCAACCACTACTTATTAGAATAAGTCTTAATAAGTGAATATATTTGAGAGCAAGATTGCCAAAGGAAGCTAAGAACAATGCAGCTATAAGCCCTTGTGAAAGAGCTTTACCAGAAACTCATGATTGTTCTTCTAAACTCGATTGCGCTAAAACGATCGATGAACAGATTCCAGCAAAGGGAGTGGAAAAAACTAATTTGGATTGTACTGGAGACATAATGCAGTGCACACAAAATGGTAATCTTTTTTTCAGCACGAGAGCTTTTTCTTTACTATTTGCTGCGAAGATATTCGACCTTTATAGGCGAGACATTGATCTTCTAGGAGCTCTGCGGTGGATNGATTGTTCTTCTAAACTCGATTGCGCTAAAACGATCGATGAACAGATTCCAGCAAAGGGAGTTGAAAAATCTAATTTGGATTGTACTGGAGACATAATGCAGTGCACACAAAACGGTAATCTTTTTTTCAGCACGAGAGCTTTTTCTTTACTATTTGCTGCGAAGATATTCGACCTTTATAGGCGAGACTATAAAAGATTGCTTACCACGAGACTGATCTATTGACTCATTGATCTTCTAGGAGCTCTACGGTGGAAGCATTTAAAAGTGTACATCAACAAGAAATCTCAGGTTTATACATTGAAACAAACATAATGTCAGGTTTATAAATCAAATTCTAGCATTGAAATTGTGCTTGAATTTCTCTTTGCAGGTCGTAGTAGAAATCAAAAGCAAACACGTTAGAGGAGCATTCTCCATTAAAAGCAAAGGTAGTCAGCTAGCTATAATCATCTTCAGATTACACTCTTTCTTACGAGTTACGATGGCCTTTATGTTCATATATATATATAACCCAAGTAATCTTGGGGCTTCATCCAGTACTTTACAGTAATCGAATAATTGAATCAATACAGACATTGTAAATGATGTATGCGAGAGAGTCCCAGGCCTACAAAATGGAGAAGAAATGGAAAACGAAGAAGAAGAAGAGCTCTATTTCGGAATCTGTACAGGGAAAGGTCTAACCAAGTTCAAGTGCAAGAGCAAGGTTGATAAGCAGGCATGGGTGGATAGCATCCAGAATCTTCTTTATCGAGTAAAGGCTGTGAAAGTTATCAACATGTCTCTTGAAATTACAAACATTGACGATAGCACATAAGTCGTGTCATTTGTTAACAGTATTAGTTTTTCTATTTTCATAGCAAGCCAGTGATATTGTATTGTTTCAAGCACATATATACATCTGTAAGTATGTGTATCTATTTTTGTTTCAGTCAGTTGTGCACATTTTTTCAGAAAATTAAGAATATTATAACATTTCCAGATGACTCTTACTGGAGGAATGTCCAAGTGTTTCTCCACGGATTCTTCCTTGTAAATATCCCTGTGAGTTTCTCTACCACTGTTGACTTGTTGATGCTATTGTCTCCATTTAGTACTCGAGATAACTCAGAATCATGCGTTTATAAAATGGATAGAAACAGTAGTCAGTAAATTGATGGTCATTAAACATAATAAGAATCTTTCTAAGAGAAGGGATGAAAAAGTACTAGTTACACAAGTGTTTAAACTTCGCTCATATAGAGTAGAGAGAAATGACTAAGTTTAGTTGTTACCTCTTTCCTTTCTTGTTAGTACCGACCTTCGGTGTTCGGGCTTTCTTGTTAGTATCGACCTTTGATGTTCGGGCTTTCTTGTTAGCATCGACCTCTGATGTCTGGGTTCTTTCGCATCTTCTCTGCGTCTTCTTAGGCTGAGTGTCTTCAATGTCTTTGAGCTTGTAGTAATGAGGAGCTATCTCAACTAGCCACTCGGGTTTCATCTCGGTTGTATGCCTCATATATTCCTTAGTTGTAAGTACTAGTTCGTGATACATCAACCATTTCCTAGGTGACGCCCCAAATAAGCCTGAGTTAGGATGTACATAAATTGTCTGAGGCTCTTTTACTCTTCTGTACGATCCATTCTTCTGTAACTTTGCAGAATGCGGGAAGAATCCGGCCAAGATCGCTTTCTTTATCGCGTCTAAATCATTTGGATTGGAGCTTAAATCTACTCCAATCTTATTTAGAAGTCCACGTAGCTGGTCACGTATGTCCCTAGCTCTTTTCATACTCTTGCTCTGAATGTAGTTCTCGTAGCACCATTGAGTCGAGTAATTTGATTCCTTCCAGGAATTGTAAACTCTTAGCAACGCAATGTGATCGCCAACGTTATCTGTATAGAAATTCATCCAAGCATTGTCGGCGAGAACTTGCTGGTTCTTTGGTCGGTAAAAGATTGAGTTCCCTACAGACAACATGGCAGCTATCGTGATAATCTCTCTCGAGCACTTGTACCTTTCAGAGCCAACAATCATTTTCGATAGCATCGGATCAACTGGAAGCTCCACCATTCTTTCTCCTACCTTAGTTATCTCACCATTTTCATCCAAAGCACCCAGAGCATAGAGCAACTCAAGAGCCTTCAAAAGGGCGTTTGCCGGTGGAGGGTCCATGAAATCAAAATTGAACACATCTTGAATCCCAAGACTTTTCAAAGTAAGTACCACACTTGCAAGGTTAGCCCTTTGGATTTCTGGTACTGTGGTGGGCTCCAGGTCCTTTACATCATACAACCGAAAACACTTCCCGGGACCTGTTCTTCCAGACCTACCAGCTCGTTGCTCTGCAGAGGCCTTGGAAATAGGACTTACAAGCAGTGACTCCATTCCGGTTCTTGGGTTGTATGAGTTGATCTTGCAATATCCCGGATCAATGACGTACCTAATCCCATCAATGGTTAACGATGTTTCTGCAATATTTGTTGCCAGAACAACTTTCCGTGATCCTTTAGGGGCTGGTTCAAACACTTTTGCCTGTAGTTCGGTGGGGAGATTTGAGTAGATAGGACAGATAATGATCTCAGATCCCTTATTACCCAAACCTATCATCCTATGCTTTAACGTAGTTTCTACTGTTTCAATCTCTTCTTGACCAGTGAGGAAAACTAAAATGTCTCCGCTTGGCTCAGTCTGATGGATCTGGAACACAGTGCATATTGCAGTCTCCAGGTAGTCAGCTTCAGGACATCTTCTGAAGAACTTTTCAACTGGATATCTTCTTCCTGGGATAAGGTAAATCCGAGCTGAATCAAAGTATTCGGAGAACTTTTTAGCTTCAAGCGTTGCACTGGAGATTATTAATCTTAGATCAGGCCTTGCCTTTGCTACATCCTTCACTAACGGAAACAAAATATCAGTGGACAGCGATCTTTCATGCGCCTCATCAACCATGATAACACTATAGCTATCCAGTTTTGGTTCTATGAGTAGCTCTCTCAACAGCATTCCATCAGTCATGTATTTTACAACTGTTTTGTCTGAAGTACAGTCTTCGAATCTAATAGAATATCCAACCTCATGTCCGAGTTTTACACCCATCTCTTGAGCCACTCGAGAAGCAACGTTCATTGCCGCAACTCTTCGAGGCTGAGTGCAACCGATCTTTCCACGCTTTGTGTAACCAGCTTCTTGAAGATACTGCGGTATCTGCGTAGTCTTTCCTGATCCTGTTTCTCCAACAAGCACAAGAACCTGATTTTCTTCAATGAGTTTCAGCAATTCATCGCGGTACGCATGAATCGGAAGTAAATTCCTCTCCTCCTGAGCCTTCTCTGCAACTGTTCTAGAGTAACAACCTGGGTTTTTTTCCGTTTCCGCCTCACTAGATGCCTCAACGAGTCCTGTTAATTCGCCAAACACAAACTCAAACCCATCACAATCTTGCTTCTTGTCCTTTGCACCAAACCTCACAGTCGCTTTCTGAGCTTGATGTTTCTCCCAAGCTTCTTGCTCCGTAACGCCTCTCCTGCTCCTTTTCTCACAGTAACGCTGCGTGGCCACAGCAAATCTCTTCTTCTGATCAGTACAACCTTCTTGATCATAAGTATCTGGAATTCTATACTCATCAACATCATCCTCTGTTTTCTTCGTCATTTCATACAATTTCTTCTTGTATCTAAACTCAGTTACTTCTTTATCAGTGAGCTTCACGCCATCATTCAGTAAAAGCTCGTCATCAATCTCATCTCGTAACTCCTCCACCTTCTTCTTTTCTCTGTTCTTCAGATATTCTCTTCTCGAGACTTTCCTTAACCTCTCTATCTCATAACTCTCCAAAATTTCTTCCTTGGAACACAATTTCGCCTTTTTCTTGTTGCCATCAGCATCTTCTTCTTTTTTCGATTCTCGTGTTTGCTTCCTCAAATTTTTATTTGGCTTATTAAATTTAAAAGAAACAACACCGCGGGATGTTTTGTCCTCCTCTAAAACCCTATCTTCGTATTTTTCCTTGTGCTTATACAGATCCTGATTCTCATCTGATGATGCTCGTAACTGGACTCTGATATTCATCACTTCCGCGAAATTAGGGGTCTTCGTCTCCATTCTTCGAATTATACACCAGAAGAGACGGGGTTTGTAACGAAAATTACAGAGATTGTGATTTCTATTAATCGAGAAAACGAACCCTAAATCTCAAAGTTGGCTCTAATATCTCTCTCTAATGGCCCCAAGCTCTGTTTAGGGTTCAGCAAAAGAGAGAACCATATACATATTCCCGCAGCCAGTCTCTATTCCTAATTTTAGATGGAAAAAAAATCAATTAAACGTGATGACCAAGTTGACGGCAAAAAGAAAAAACGTGATGACCAAGAAAAATAGGTTTTTATTGGTTTAAACGTGAAGAATAAAATTTGTTAAAGGAAGATAAATCGTATTAAAATATCCAAATACGTTTTATATTTATGATATTGTTTGTCAAGAAACCTAAGACATATGTGAAAGGGTTTCTTATTAAATTTGATGGAGGCTAAAACTTTTATATAGATACAATAGAAAGGAAACACCCTTAATTTAATTTCCATTTAGCTAATAAGATCGTAGCCCATAAAGGCTCAATAACCTAATAACCCAATAACCTAATATTGTTGCACATGTTGTATTCGAATTGATGATAGCAAATATTTGTAACGAACTCAATCCCAAGAGCTATAATTTTATAACAGATCACACTTACAAATTCTCATATCACCAATGGTTTCTAGCAAATGTAAGGAGAAAGAGGCATGATCAAACAAAAACCTGAAGTTTATTTTTGAAGAAAAGAAACAGCACGGAGGAGACAAGTGAATAAGGTAGTAGGCACAGAGAAGAAAGCAGAATGGTCACTCTCATCTAAAACATACAACTGAGAAGGTGGCCAATTCTCAACCAAACGATCTTGACGCACACCATCGAATAGATTATCCTTACCTGTTTTGATGTACACTCTCGGGACTTTCTCGGCCTCTGGGTTTGGAGGCAGCTTATCAACACCTTGTAAGGCCCTCACTGGAGCAGGTCGAACCAATTTCGATGCCAATGTTACATCCTACCAAACAAACCAACCATATGTCCATATCAATCATCTAATTAAGGCATCACCACATATATGATATATGATAAGTATTGAAACTTCGTTAATTAAAGTAATTAAGATAGGAAAACCTCAAGAGGGCTTTGGCTATAGTAATAATGGCGTCTAAACTCCTCCTTCATGAGGATCCCAGTTGGTGGCTTATCTGTACCTTCACCATATGTATACTCCCATTTATCTTCTTCTTCCACATATATCTATCAAATAAACTCATAAGAGTTTTAGACTGAGTAACACAAAGACATTTTAAACTAAAAATCAATAGGTAATAAGCAGTGCCCATGCAAAATTGAGTCACTCACGCTTGAAAGTTGAAGATGTGGAGAAGGAAGGGATCCAGGTTGAACCATGTCGGCTGCAAGGTAAATGGCCATGGAGATTTTTTCTGTGAATTTACAAAGAGCTTTGGTAACACTTCCTCCACCGGCACTATGTCCGACGAGTATGACTTTATGGAGAGGAGGGAGATCGGATAATAGAGAGAAGAGAGGGAGATTGTAGAGATCGAAGTCGAAGACGGTGTTAGAGTCGGTGAGGCTAATCCCAGCGCCGGTGAGATCAACGGCGGAGGATTTGAATCCGGCGGCGTCGAGAAGAGTGATGAGTTTGTACCAACACCAAGCTCCATGACTTGCCCCATGAACAAATACAAAGTGAATTACAGACTCATCATCATCATTACCGTCTCCTCCCATCGCATCAACTTCTATACTTTGTTTAACTCAAATACTCAAAGTCAATGCAGTTTTGGTTCACTTCGAAGATAACGCTACAAATCCAAAGGTTCCAGTTGATATACGTGTGGCTTTCTCGTTACCGTAAAACATAAAAGTAGCTCTTACTCGTGGTTTAGGCTCATTGAGATAATATATGTAGTTAAATATTTACTGGGCCTTAAGATAAAAGCCCATTTAAATTTTGTGAGAAATAGGAGAAAATGATACTCACCTGACGAATCTCACCGGAGAGTCTAGATCTCTTCTCTTCTACCACGAAGTTTGGTTCGTCACCGGCGAAATTGTTTTTTTCCGACGTTATAATGCCGGTAAATTTCTCGCTTAATGTGTAATTCTGGATCTCGAAGATCCAATTCCTGCATTCTTTTTGTTTCCCCATGTTTGCTGATTAAGAATTTTCTTCTCGTGTCCTACGGATTTGCAGTATAAGACGGTGATAGAAGTTGAGCCTCCGAGTCTGTTACGGTACTTGATCGGAACGGCGGTGATGATGATCGGCGTCGTATTACCCCTTGGTTACATGATGTTCCGGAACAAACGCGGCCCTTTTTCGTCTTCGTATTCTAAACAGACGTAGGTGTGCTTTTTCTTTCACTCCCTGTGTTCCTTTCATCTGATCTGCAAAAACACTCGCACCTTTAGGATAGTCAAATTCACAGTTTCTGAATCAGTTTTGGAATGATCAGAAACTGGTAGTATTGTAACATACTTCGTGTGTAGGAGATCAATAACCATCATTTTAGTTTGCTTTGAAATTGAAAACCTTAGATGTTTTTTTTGGTTGTTAGTTTTCAAGCTGAAGTTTATTAATAAGTTGAACAAGTCAGAGATTTGAATTAGCATTGTTCCTTAATCATTATTGTTTAGAAACGTGTGACTCAGTTTTGAATTTGGATCAAGAGGCAATGTTAGACAAATCAATTTTTTGTAGAGACTGAAAACTTGAGTAAACTTTGTGTTTGGATCGAGTTCAGGTGGGGAATCCATGGTTGATAGTTGATCAAAAATTATAGTTGCTCCTCTTCGTTAAAGCTTGTTTAGGCTAAATTTGGAAGGTGAATCTTTTGCTAGTCAAGTAGCTCAGGTGATTATCATCCTCACCGATTGGTACTAATGATCTGATACTTATCTGTACTTTACAGGAACAAAGTTTTGATATAAAAAGGCAGAGGCTGCGGTTGAATTCAACTGAATCGAGAAGGATAATGACATATTGATATTGACGACTGTACAATTATGGGGGAATTATTGTTTTTACATGAATTGTTAGAGATCCTTCGATATCAGATTCATAAAGTTTAAATGTGAGTACTTTTTCTTTGATCTTCTTGAAATGGGTTATTAAAGGTCTATTATTATGTACACAACCTCATATCTTTGGTCGAAAGTTATCATTCACTGGCTCGAGTTTCCGTGGACTACAATTCTTATAATATTGAGCTTCGTAACTTTGCGTCTTCTTCTTGGTTTCTCTGTTGTGTAAATGTAATTTTCAATGACATGCTTATATTAGGATCCTAGTTTCAAAATTCACTACAGTAGTAGATATGGGATTCCATAGGTAGGATTGTGGCAATTACAAAATCTGTTCATGAGAAGCCTCAAGTAGAGACGACCATAAACACATGGTCAGATCATGTTGGGGCATAATATGTAAAACCTAACCAAAAACAACAGTGTTGAATGTTGTCAGTGCAGAGCCACCATGTACTCATTCTTCTTTCCACCTTCCCAATGCTTGGCCAACGTGAACTCTGTCTCCTTTTTTGACACAGAATTGGTAATCTGAGGAACTTCTTGAACCATCAGGTGACTTTGCAGTTGGTGCTTGAAAGACAAGAACCACCGTCGATCCCATGTTGAATACACCTACCTGCATCATTGACCAGAAATTATATAAATAGAAGAACTTATTAGAATTCTTAAACTTTCTCTTATGAACCCTACGTACCTCCTTTCCCTTCTCGATCATTAAACCATGCCCTTCCGGATCATACACCCGCTCCTCTGGTGGCTCTGTAGGAAACAGCTTCTTCTTTGGCTTGTTTGTTCTTAGTTCAGGTTCAATGAAAAGCTATCACAACAACTGGGTCAGTAAATTCCTATTATATCTGGGGATTAGAGGTTACGAATTTCATGCCACCTATACCTCAATGGAACCAATGTTCGTCGCACCAACAGCAGCAAGTGCCATAAAACCTTCTTTCCATATTCCTTCCAGTACAACCTGTTCTCAATTATATTAACTGCTGATGATCAGTGTCTGAAAAAAAAAACAAGCCCGCAATATTTGATCGTATTCGTACATATACAATGAATCACATAAATTACCCTTTCATTTTCGACATAGAGATTCTTTATCGTTCTTGTAGCACGCTCATTCACGGGAAACAACCTGCCTGAAATTTATAAATTTTAGTTACAGAGTCTTAATCACACATAAGCTCCAAGGTGATTCCAAAAGCAAAACCATACATAAAAGTGTATATTTAAAATGAGTATCTAAACCTGCAAAGTGTCGACGAACCAATGCATTCCACTTAACTGGAGAGTGTATGCGATGATAGTCCCCTGGTCTTAGATATATCACACAATAATAGAGCCCTTTCACTGGACTGCAATGACAACTGGATTACATAAGTTGCGGGTCTTTTAAATTAAAGTTTGTCCTTAGATGTTAATTTTGATTTATCTCTGACCTAGCTGAGATGTTCTCCCGTAACTTTGGAGATGCCAAAGAGACTCTCCACCACGATTTGTCGCTCTTATCTCCAAGAGCTTCTTCCTCGGACTCATCCTTACCATCGGGTACCATGGGAAGCAGAGAGTTGTTTCCTAGAAGAGCCGGTACTGAGTAAGAATGTCCCTTGACTTGCTCGATCATCCCTCTACTTCCTTTTAACTCCCCAAACCTTAAAATGGTGCCATCCACGGGACTAACCTGATTTCTTAGAAATCTTAGAGAGCAAATCTAAGAAGAAAAAAAAAAGTCTACATTCAAGAAAGTTACAACATTCTTGTTACCGGTTACCAGACAACAAGGATCGGGGTCTATAGGCCTGCAACCTTCTTTCAAGCTACGAACAAAGAAATCCTGTAGCGAAGCATATTTTTCAAGAGGCAGAGCTGCTTCTTCAATATCTGAAACAAAGAAAAATCAGTTTGGAAATCACTTTTATAGTTACCACAAAATTTCAGAGTCAAGCCAACAGCAGACGTATACAAGAATCATACTTGAATGGAAAGCCCGAGCCCAGGCTTTATAAGCATACGGCCTCATCCAGACCGGAATTTCCTGAGAGGATACAGGCCTAACAAGTAAAAATCATATTCAACAGTTACCAAAAATGCTTCAAAAAGAAGAACTCACCAGACTCATCAAGGATCCCCAGGCTCTTGAGATTGATCGCAGAGGTAGAATTCCAAGGAACGAGGCCTAGACAATCACAAACCAAAAACTGAACACTGTAAGATTTAAGAACATATGTGCACTGAATTTGAAGAAAACAAGAGCAAAAAGAGTTTACTTTAACATCTGAGTGGAACTCAAGTTCGATTCCTCTTTCTCGTTTCTCTTCAATCTGTTGATTAACCATTCAAAACCATTGTATGGACAAAATGCATCGAACTCTGAAAAAACCTAGCCATATATGTCTACCATCTGAGTAACACATTACCTTTTGGTCTTCATAGAGCCGGCGAGCATGAAGAGCTCCAAGCATAAGAATAGTAGCCACTGTTGCCCCGGGCAAGAGAAAAGCATTCCCTGTATCACCCGTTTACAAGTTACAAATATGCAAATAATAAAACTAGACGAATACAACAATGATTCAGGCTAACCATAGAATTAATCTAAACGCAAACCGATTGGAACTTTACAAAAATTTCTCACAACATACTTTACAGTTTTTTTTTTCTGAACCGAGAGTCGTGCTAACTGTAGTGTGAGAAGCAAGTCAAACAATTCTAAATTGTTACCTCAGAAATTTGAATTCGCAATCCCAAAATCCAAGTACGTAAAGGAGCTTCATAGCATATGTTGAAATTACCTTTGGAATCTCCGGTTCCACCGCCTCCAGCGCCGAGAGATGAAGCGCGAGCGCCGGAGTGATTGGAACGGATATTGTTGAGAAAAGAGCTAAAGGTTCGGCGACGCGTATCGAGGAAACGGCGGCTATGTGAATAATAGAAAGCCAGAAAATGGACATTCCGAGAAAATCGAGGTCTCATGGCGTTTTCGGGTTGCAGAGAAACCTCTTTCGCTGTGGGGTTTAGGGTACGCAAAGACCGTTTGGATTTCCGACGAGAATTGAAACGATACCGTTTCTCTTCTTAATTTCGCTCGTTCTTTATTCACTTACCCAAACAAGACGTTTTATCCTCATTGGGCCTTTCGATCAAAGCGAAGAACAGAAAAATACTGAGATTCACTCTGATTTTACCACAAAGCTTTTGATTATTATATAATCCTCTTTTAACCCACTGAATCAAAAGTAGATCTAAGAATCAACTCGTGTAGTTTTGGGGTTTGATTTTTGTTTTTGGATCCGACTCTTACGACGAATCGGTGCTTCCACTTCCCTCAGGTAGGCGTCGATCTTTTTACATACATCGCGTATCTATCTATAGAGACTTAGATGATAAACCTCATTTGCTTACGTCTTTATCGTATCGCAGGAAGTTCACCTCAATTGGGAATCGCTTAATTTGTATAATTCGCGGTGTTGTATAAACGGTAATTCAATCATAAAATGGAAGATAGAGAGAATGCAAAAAGAGTAGTGTTTGTGACGGTAGGAACAACGAGTTTCGATGCTCTTGTCAAAGCAGTGGTGAGTCAAGATGTTAAAGACGAGTTGCAAAAGAGAGGATTTACGCATCTTCTCATTCAAATGGGTCGAGGAATCTATATTCCAACTCAGGTTCTTTTTCATGTTTCCCTTGCTTATTAGACCTCTTCTCATTTTGCATTTTGTGTTGCAATCCAAATTCTTTGGATATCAAGCTCTAATATCTGTGTATGTGTTTTTCTTGTTGTTTCAATACTGATTTAGTGTGATGGAGTGGATGGATCACTAGTTGTGGATTACTTCACATTTTCCTCGAGCATCGCAGATAATATTCGATCCGCATCTCTTGTTATAAGTCATGCTGGTAAGTTACGTACTTTCTTTGCCCTATTTGGAAATGCTTGAATGTCATAATCATTCATCAACCCCCGATGATTGCAGGATCTGGAAGCATATTCGAGACATTAAAGCTAGGGAAACCATTGATTGTGGTAGTGAACGAAGATCTGATGGACAATCATCAATGTGAATTAGCTGAAGCTCTTGAGGAGAAGAAGCACTTGTACTGCGCTCGTCCTCACACGCTTCATCAAACATTGATGAAAATGGAGTTGGATTCTCTGGTTCGGTATACTCCAGGGGACGGAACACCTGTTGCTCGCATAATCGATAGGTTTCTTGGATTCCCTGATGATTAACAAACACATGAAAACTAGTGTCTTTGTCTACGGAACCAAATCAATATGCTCTCACCTGTGTTTCTTCTGCCATTGGACATGAAAACTAGTTTCATATTCACAATAGCAAAGCTGTTTTAGTCAATTTTGTTCTTTCAATTGCTTTAATCAAATGTCATTTTACACATGAAACATTACACGCGATTAAATTTGGTTACCTGGAATTTTGCAATCCGGACAATTTATTAATAATATAATGACAAATCATCATGAAAATGCTGCAAAGAACATATCTTAGAATAATGTTGTGAAATTTACGGCAAGGATTGCTTTGAGCTACCCACAATAAGTTAAAGCTAAATGCAATAACTAATATAAATGTTAACAAAAATGCTTTTACGGTCGCTAGGATTGGATTTGCAAAATATTGGGATCGATACTTCTCTTACGAAACCGGACAAAGATAAACGTTAAAGACTTGGCTTTGAAGCATAATTCGAACGCAATTTGTATAGTCTTCAAAATTGGCAAAAACTCATCCAGATATCGAGAAAAGGGTACAGACATGGAACCTAAAAGATGACAAGGAGCGTAATAAAAATATCAAAAGGCAATCAACGGTAACGAAGAAGGGAAAGAGAGTTGTTTTTCTTCCATGTAGCTCTGCGAGATGGACGATTCTTGTGGTTATTGTGACCCTTTCCTCGCAAACCTCTGTTCTTCTTTCCCTCTGAGGTAAGTCCTCTAAGCTCACGGTGCTTGTGCACAGGGTTGCAGATCCAGTTGATTCTCGGGTCATTACGGACAGCATTATGTGCTGGGTCAACCAAGATGATCTCGTAATACTTGTAAGTAGAATCCTGTTGAACAATTGGTAAGTTAATATCTCTAAACCCAAAAAGTCTCCTAGATGAAGAGTACTGAAAGAGGGTAATTGTAATTGTACCTCGTTGAGCCAGTAAGAGTTCACAACTCTAAGACCACCCAATTTCCTGCCAGCACGCTCCTCAGCAACAGACCGCTTGCTTCTCTGGAACTTGAGTTGTGTAACTCCCTGGTTTGTGGGCTTACCATACACAATACCCTTTGGCACTGGCCTCTTGCGTCCACCACGTCTCACACGCACACGGTACACCACAAATCCCTGTCATACACAAGTAGGAAAGAAACAGATTCAAATGCGAGATAAAGAATTAGATAGTTCATGTACCAGTCAGAACAAAAGCTGGATTTTCAGATAAGCGTAAATCCAGCGAGTTAATCCGACGGGCTAGAATTTTATGTAGCTGGTCATGGGAAGAATTCAATCATTAACACGCACAATTCTCTAAGGAAGAAATGCGTGTCTCAAGAAACCACATAACCAGCAGTTCTTCTAAATCTCTACTAACAACACAGAAACATCAAAATCAAGCAACCTAGAATACAGAACACCAACCAAAAGATACAGTCCAAGAACAAATTCGAAAAATAAAAACCAACCATTTGACTAGAGAACAGCAGTGATCATACACTCTCATTATGAAGAAGGAAGATAGATAACCGAAATCTACGATAATGTTAATAAATTCCAAACCAATACGAGAAATGACAATCACCTGCTTGGCCTTGTAGCCCAAACGACGAGCCTTATCGGGACGAGTAGGCCTGACAAGACGAACGATCGAAGGTTGTTGTCTGTACTCCCAACACCTGACCCTCTGGAGGAATCGCATGACATCGGACTGTTTCTTCCTCCATAGCTCCGATACATACTTGTACGCACCTAGTGTTTCACCAAAATCCATCCAATCATTACGCTAGAAAGCAGCGAAAATGGTTTGTGATAACATGTCCTTAAAACATAAATTATCTGAACAACAATAGAAATTAGAAATGGTAAATCGATCTAAGAAACGAGGACAACAATGGACCTAGAAGAAGGACGAGAAGCACGATTTACCCATTTTCCAAGTTTTTGCAGAGCCGCACAAGTGATCCTGCAAAGAAGGGTTTGTCTTTAAAGGACTAGGGTTTTATAGCTTTAATGTAAAATAAAATTGGGCTACTGTAATAAAAAGAATAAAAGCCCATTTTCTAAAATGAAGACACAATAATATTATCTGGGCTTTGGAGTTACGATTATGCCTAATGGTTTCTATCGTGATAATAGTTACTCGCGTTTAAACATGGCTAATTTCTTAAGATAAACACACAAACAACTTTTATTGAGCTCACAAGACAACGGTCTTATTTGTTTTGTGGTAGCGAGTAACCGGCTACCAAAAGCGACAGTGACTAAAATATATTTGTTTTATGGTTAATGATTCAGCTATTGGTTATTAGCAATCAATAAATCAAATTTCTTGTTAGTATTTTATATAGCGATTAACATCAACTAGAAGAAAAAACTAAAATAAAATTAAATAGTATAATTTTTCTTCCCGGAACCTTTCTTCCTTCCCGGAATGAGAGGTTCTTTCTCGGCCTTTAGTTGGAATCTCGGGGTTCACAGGTTATCGGTGTTTTGTGGATGCCTCTTGGAAAGATAGTGATCTCCACACGGGATTAGATGGTTTTGTTTCTCAGATAACCAGGCGGATTCAAATTTTGGGGCTCGAGGTATTGGTCGTAGTCTTTCTCCCCTTCATGCCGAACTCAAAGCCTTGCTCTCGGCTATGTCCACCCTATCCTCCATTGGCTTCTTAGACGTTGCTTTTGGAGTCGATTGCTCAGATCTTTTGAAGATGGTGGATGATCCTGGAGGGTGGCCGACGTTCTCTGTCCTTCTCGACGAATTCTCCCGCCTCCATAGTCTTTTTCTTTCTTTTTCTTTTATCCCTCGTATGCTGAACCACAAAGCTGATTTCATTGCCCGTGGTGTTAGGGGGCTTGCTAGAAATCACACTTTTGTGGATTGTGTACCTCAACACTGGTTGCATCGATTAATTTAATGAGTTAAGTTGGGAAAAAAAAATTATATAAAATAAATAAAGTTATGTGAAGTAAAATAAAATGAATTAAAATTATAAAAAAATAAAAAATAAAATAAAATTATAGAAAATAATATAAAATGACATAAATTATAAAAAAAATAAAAATATATAAAGATACAAATATAGATACCTTTTTAATAAATTTTATAAAAGTTGAAAAAAATTTACGAAAAAAAAAAAAAAGTGAGTTGTTGGTCGCTGGCAACTGCCAAACAAGAAACTAAATTTTTTATTGCGGTCGCCAACAACCACAAAACAACAGGGCTAACAACTAGTTCCGCAGAAAGTACTAGTTGATAGTGGAATTTTATATAAGAAATGATATATAGAAACCAGCGATTAAAACCAAATATAAAAAGAGTTAATTGTACCATATCATAGTTTTGTAGAAGCTGCGGCTAATCTTAGGCATTGGGTTCATGAGTATGTTGATGGCCATGGCTGTCTCGAGTCTCTCAACGACAAGGCTAAGACCGTCAATCATGTCTGGTCCTTGCTCGTCGACATAAGTATTGGATTAGATTTATTTTTATGTCGATTAAATTTTTGTAGTTTTGTAAGCTTTTCTCAAAATCAATAGCTTGTGTATGAATATTTTGTAAACTAATATATAAAGAAATTACATATAAAAGAGTAATTGCACTCAATATACATATAATAAGTTCTAATTGAGTGAATGTCAAACCTATTAAATATAGGGTATTGTTTATGAGTTTAGGACTTGTTTACTCCTATGTCTTCTCTCCAACGATCTTTTTCGTACACTTTCTTCTCTTCATCTTCTCTCTCTTTTCTCCATATTCTTTGAGTAACGCTGACTTAAACATTTTCTGGTCCCTAAGGCAAATGTAAAATTATATAACCATTATTAAGACTCAGACACATAACTGGAAAAATAATTAAATAGTTTTAGAAGCATCTTACATGAATCGTAACTAATACATTAAAGATATGGCCTTATGCTTAACACTCCTTACAAGCAACTGTTGAATTGTGACGAGCAAAACTTAAGCTGAACCAATTTGGTTCATGTTGGTACGAAGACTCAATCAAAGATCATTGGTTAATGATTGTTACTTGGTTGTTTCTAGAACGTAGCCGGATCATTCTACCTATAAGATGTGATAAGGAGAGTTTGTTGTGATAAGAGTTAGTTAGGTTGATAAGAGATAGAGATAAGATCATATCATAGATCTTATTCTTGGAATATCCTTATGACCAACTCCTATATAAGGAGACATTTGTAAACCTGTGTGACTTTAAGAAAACACTAGTAAATTGCTTGTGTCATCACCCCGTGACGTAGGGTACTCACTCGAGACCTGAACTCGTAAAACTCTTGTGTTCATCTCTCTTTTATGCTTTCTTGTTCACTACTCACAAACACTCTGCTCTTTGCTCTGTTTCTCAATCTATTCGATCACAAGTTCACATATTAAGTCTATAACAAGTGGTATCAGAGTCTTCAGGTTTTGTGAACAAGATGACGAATGTTCGGATTGAGGTGGAGCGTTTTGACGGGAAAGGAGATTTCTCGCTTTGGAAGAAACGAATGCTTGCATAATTTTCAATTCTGGGATTAAAAGATGTGTTGACAGAACCTGAATCACCTTTTGAAGCTGTGAAAAATGAAGGTGAAGATGATGTTGCTTTCAAGAAAAGAATACAGAAGGAAAAAGCTGAAAGGCTTGAAAATCAGATAAAGCAATGAACTTGATTATTCTTAACCTTAAAGATCATATTTTAGGATGATTGATGGGTGTACTACTGTATCTTCAAAGTGGTCTACTTTAGAAAGGTTATATCTCTCAAAGTCACTTCCAAACATGATTTACTAGCAGCATAAATTCTACACATTTAAGATGCTTTAATCACAAACCATAGATGAAAACATTGATGACTTTCTCAAGATCGTCTAGGACTTACATAGTCTAAAGATTGTGGTTGCTGAGGAAATACAAGCAATCTTGTTGCTAAGTTCTTTACCATCACAGTATGATCAATTGAAGGAGACATTAAAGTATGGTAGAGAAATGTTGTCCTTAGAAGAGGTTGTAGAAGCTGCTAGATCAAAGGAGATGAAGCCGAGAGAAGGAAAAAGGAATGTTCCAAGCACTAGCAATGGTTTGCAAGCAGAAGACCTGATAATAGTTTCAAAATCAATGCTCTCTAGTATGTTTTTCTCAATGCATAAAATAATTAAACCATTCAACCTTTCTTGAGACATCAAAGACCGTAAATAATTTTTCAATAACTTCAACTTTGAAAAGCTTCTCTCTGTCAAAGTGACAGTCACACGTATAGTTAAAGGATACAATATGCAACAGAAACATTAGGATAACAACCCACATTTTTATCAAACTCAAGAACATCACTAGGTTCCATAGGCACATTAGGTAAAGTCAATTACAACACTCTCAATTCTTAATAAAGATTATTGAAATCAATATATGAAGATGTATCATGAGAAAATGTTAGGTGAAGTGGTTGCAATGTTCTTGAAATTCACTTTCTTCTAAAGTTTTTAGGTTTATCTAATCAAATTAAAACCCAAAAGCACTCTGAAAATTTTTCATTTGATCAAATATGGTCTTAATTGAATTTATTGCCCTGTCAACCACAACTAAAAATAGATTATTCTAAAAGCATTCTCATTTTATTGTACTTCTTCACAAAAATCAGTTTCATATGTTTTTTTTCCTAAAAATACAACCTTTTTAAAAAAATATAGGATTAATATCCATATCATAAGCGATACTTTTAGCAATAGTCAAAGTAGAATTGAACCCTTCATCTTTATACTTCTCAAAAAACATAACTATACTTTGCAATTATTTTAAAGCCTTATCAATGCACATAGATTTAGATTGTAAATTCTTACTCACCAAATTAATAGCAAACAAGATGTCATACCATATGACAATGCTAAGTATGTAATCAAAATTATCAAATGCCATGATTAAACTTTCGGCATCACTTTTTGTAATTGCATCATCACATGATTCATATAATTCTAATAAATCTTGTCTTACTTGTGGAGCTTAAAACATAATAGCTCTGACACTTTGAATTTAGTTGGAATTAGATAAAGATTTCACTGTAAACCAGAAACATTCACTACAAGAAAATATTCGTACTTATACGTAATATTTCATCACAATAACACATATTTTTTCATAATATAAAAATATTGTTACAAAGTTATGAGAATTTGTAAATAGTTACAATACAAGTGTCACAAATGCATATTAGTAACAAAAACATTACAATATACTTGTGACGAATAAATTTAGTAACAATGTTGTCACAAATCGTTACTGAATAGAGTCACAATGATTCATAACAAATAATATTCATAACAAAATTGTATACAAAATGTCACAAATTATTACTAATATTCATAGTCACAATACAATTGTCATTGTCAGGTAAAATCTTCTATCTTTTTGTAGAACTAGAAAATAAAACATATATTAGTTGCAAAACTCCAAAAAAAGAAGTAACTTTCACATATGAATGAGCCATATCACTAACCATATCACCTTTTGGATTTATATCAAGTAAACGCTTTTGACCACCTTGATCTTTTCCTTTCATGTTAAAACCATTGTCACAACCTTGTCCCCTCACATTATCAACATCAATAGTAAGAGACTGATGAGCATCTAATAATTTTTCAAGGAATCCTAATCCGGATGTGTCATCTATCTTTAGAAACTCTAAAAAATACTCTTCTACTTTGACCTTTTTATTTGAAATATTCACACATCTTACTATAAGAGTCATTTATTCTTGATGGCTCACATCTAGTGTACAATCAAGAATGATAGATAAACATTTTGCATCTTTAATGACTTTTACAATAGAAAGTTAAACACTATAAACCTATAGAGACATAAATTCATTTGGAATATTATAATGAATATAATGAAAATAAATTTCATGATTACGAATGCGTCAAATATGATTTTGGATTATCAAAATTAAATTCTGCAATCATTTTAATAACTCCTAAAAAGTTCTCATTGCTATCTTTGTAAAGTTTCTCATTTCAAATCAATTCTATTTGATGACATAATCAATTCAATGGTGACAAAAAAAAAAGAAACAAAGGGTGTCACATCTATATTCTTCAGTCAAGTGAAAAAATCAATGTTTTGAAAACCGGACCGGACACCGACTCGTCAACATTGTTGGATAGCTGGTTGGACCGGGTCAATCGGTCGAACCGGGTTTTATAATATTAAAAAATAAATATTAATAATGTAATAATTTATATATATAAAAGTAGAACATATTTGAAAGTCATCGATAAAGGTTTCACAAAAGTAGAAACTTCTTCTTTTTCAATAGTATCCATCTCGTTTCCTTGAGTCCATATGGCTTCTTCACTTTGACCAACTGAAACAAAATATATAAACAATACAAGTCAATGCATATATTCAAAACATAATTTATAGTGTAAACTATTGTAGAAAAGAAATGAAAAATAAAAGCAAATTATTAAATACCATTGAAAGCATCATAGTTTGAATCGTCTCCATCTTTTGAGTTTTCTTCAAAAAGGGAATTCTCAAGTTCATCATAATTTAGTTCAGCTTCTTCAGGTTCTTCCACAACCCCGAATTCAGTCTTATCAATTGATTCATAATTAATTGGGTCATGAGATCTTTTCTTTTTAGAAAACCTGAATATATGAACATTTAACATGTATTCATAAATATATTTCATATATCTATATAAATACAAACATATATATATATGTATATATATATATAATTTGATTACCTATCATGGAGACGTAAATTGTAATGAACATAGACAAGATCATTCAGTCTTTGATGCTCCAATCTATTTCTTTTTTTTTTGTGAATTCACTCGAACACACTCCAATTACGCTCACAACATGACGATGATGCAGTTTGACTAAGAATTTGAATTGCTAGCTTCTGCAATATAGGTGTATCATAACCAAAAATTTTCCACCACTCATCTGCACATAAAATAAAATATTGCATGTGAAAAAATATTAAATATGAGGAACGTGGTGGTGCTTATGATTTGAAACATGAAACATGATGTTTATATTTAAATAATATTAACAACTCACCTACATATAAAAATATTACAGAATAACTTTCAAAGAATCATAAATACATGTTAAAAGATTACCAGGTCGAGTTGTTTATCTGCCACATAATGCTGATGAATGAGAGAAAACCATTCTCACGTTCTCTATACATCATCATGCCTTCAAATAGCTTGGCTCTAATAGGTCCTTTATGCTTTTCAATCAAAGTCAGCATCCCTTTCATTATCTCAGGTTTTGAGTAAAAGTTCTCTTGATCGTACATGAAAGCTAGATTTAAAAAATAAGTTGCAGCATGTAGATCATAACGCAATATTCTATCTCGCCTATTCTTGATAATCCTCGTGTAAGGCTTATACAATTCTTTTTTTTTCCGAGTAGCTTCTTTATACCTAATCGGGCTCGATACATTCCTTCATACACATATGGTAATGACGGCTTCTCATCTGAATTACAAATACGCAACAAATGTATCATAGGAGCCATAATCCTTACAATCAACAAACAGTTTGCCCACATGTTTTCATCCAAAACTATTTGCTTCACATGTCTTGCTTTCTCCAATCTAAGAAACTTTCTGAATTCTTGATCTACAACCAAAGCTTGCAAGATGTCCTTATGCTCATATGCACTTTGAAGGGCTATAAAAGTGGTAGCAAATCGAGTTTCTCTAGGACGAATGATTTCTTTCCAGCCATGCTTCTTTCTCAACCAATTAAAAGTTGACTTATGATTGTAGACAAATATAGTTACCTTTGAGACTGCATAAACTAAATCTTGAACATTAGGTAACTTACCCACATCCTCTAATATCAAATTCATACAATGAGCTGCATGGTGACCAAGCAAGGTTTGGGTATCTCTCCACAAGAAGTCTACCTGAAGCTTTGTAGTTAGCTGCATTATCTGTAACTAAATGGACCGCATTATCAGAACCAATCATTTCCACAACCTCAGCAAATAAATTACACAAATTTTCTGCATTGGTATATATATCAGATGCATCAACAGAATTGATGAATGTAACTCCTTTTGGGAAATATACCAAAAAATTGATTAATGGTCTTTGTCTAGTATCTTTCCATCCATCTCCCATCAAAGTACAACCAGTGTTAGCCCAACTACTTCTAAATGACTCAATGCTCAAAGACACATGTTGTTTAGCATCTCTCAGCAATTTAACCCACAATGCGTGATACGACGGACCACTATACCCTTGTCCTAAACTAGCAACTTTGCTCAACATTATTGGAAAAAAGGTGAGTTCACAGCATTCATAGGAAGGCAAGCATCATAAAACCACAAAGCAACAACCATATCAACATCATGCACTTTTTCTTTGCTTTGTATACATGCCTTTATACTAGGTTGAGTATGATCACTCAAACCTGTTTTGAAGTACTCATGTGGACCACCACTTCTATTTCTTTTTTTACTTTGAGATAAAGATGGTTGGAAATGAACACCTTGCCCAGCTTCGTTCCTATAAGCAGGGATGCTTACATCATCAATTGGTATCCCCCTCTTTTCATTGTTTTTATCTTCAGTTTCTTTCAGTGATTGCTTCATTTGAAACTGAATCTCTGAAGAAGCCATATTACATGAATCTATGTTTCCTCTAACCCCAGCTAAATGTTGTTTCATTCTGTTGATGCCTCCTCCTCCACTCTCTTTCTGACAAAAGTCACAAATCAAAATTTTCTTTCCATTACGTCCAATACATTCAGTAACATATCGCCATGCGATATCATCTTTTCGACAAACTTTGTTTTGTGAATCTTGTGTCTCCATTAAACTAGAAACTAAGAATGAAAAAGACATATAAATACGAATAGTTACAAGCAGAAAATTACAGCACTAACATGAAAATTCAAATGTTATAAAACAAAACAAAATATACAAAACCAAATTACAGCACTTCAAACGAGCACTTACAACGTTTTCTTGGTGACTTTGATTTCAAAAGTAATTTACAGTACATATAAAGCAAACTTTTCAATATTCTCTCTGTCAATGAAGTAATAAAATTCTAAGGAACACACAAATAAACAAAACGAGGAGATTTCAACTTAGTTTACCTTAGCTTCTCTTCCTCCAATCGTTTTTAAGAATGAAGCTAGAGATCTTACTGATTTTACCTAAATAGAATTAGCAAGAAGAAAAAGAGTTTAGGGTATATACCGTATATATGGATTTGAAATGATTTGTTTTCCATTTTTAATGTTTTATGAAGGGAAAATTATAGAAATGTAAAATTTTCCATCTTTTGAACAGAAATAATGTAAAATCGGGTTTTAGTAACAAACCGAGTCAACGGTTTTAGCGTTTTACACCGATTTTACGGGTTTTATGCAAATCTGGGTTTTACTCTAACTCAAACCGGTGTAATTCACGAGTCCCGATTGAACCGGTTGGACCGGCCGTTCGAGTTTCTAAACATTGGAAAAAATGGAAAAACCAAAGGAGATGTGGCTGATGTAATAATGCACGCGTCAACTAGCACAGTAGAAAACACAATTTGATCCGATTTTCATTATTTCTAAAATTAGAATTAATGAAAGGTTAATTATGGACAACTATAGCTAATAATACGGAGGCAATAACACATAAGATTATCGTTACCTTCTACTTAACCATGGCGCCGAGAGATCTCTGATCCATTCTTCTCTCTATCATCATCAGCCATAATCCCCACATCGAGAATCGCAAAGATCAAGGTATATCTCCGTTTATACAATTCAAGTTTGCCTTTTGGTGTGAGGGTTTTTTAACAGTTACTAGAATATCAAATGGTTTCTTCGTTTTTTGTTTTTGCTTTTGGATGTTCAGGTCTTTTGATCTACTGCGAAACTAGGGTTTGTGAGTCTGGATCAGATATTAAGTTGCTCTATTCAATCTCCATGAAATTTATAATTCAGGGATTTTATTTGTAAGAGATGGTAAATATGAAAAGACCTTCACGGCTATTCATAGAGGTCTCTTTGAAGGAATTAATCAAGGGTTTCAGGAGACAAAGGATCAAATGGAGAAACGCGTTTCTTCTAGGTTTTACAATAACCACAATTGTTGTTCTTCTCCACACACCTACGTTCCCAATCTTCTCTGATGAAGAAACTGAGTCTTCTTCGCCTATTTACTTGAACGGTTCTTTGCATTTGAATATCCAAATTGTTAGTCAAGCCAAAGCTGAAAGTTTTCATGCTCTCATTACTACTCCTAAAGTGAAATTGAATGCTTCTGAAGAAAATCGAACTGTTGTTTCGAGAAAAGAGCGAAGAAGAAAGAAAAGAAAGAAGAAGATAGATGATATGATTCTTCCTGATCCTCCTCCAGTACCACCACATGTTCTAACTTCTTCAGAGGTCAGAGTTTTTAAAACTTTATCTACGGTATTTTTTTTAAATCGATCAAGTCACTCTATTGTAATCTCGACAATTGGCAGAAACGTGCTCTTTCCTTGCCACCCAAGAAAGCTCTTGCTTTTGCAAAACTCGAGATTCAGCATGCCCCGGAGGTTGTAAATGACACGGATCTGTATGCTCCGGTGTTTCGAAATCTCTCTGTATTCAAAAGGTATACACGAATCTCAGAAGGACCCAAGTGCGTCTAAATTATACTTAACACTTGCCCTTATTGTGTTAGGAGCTATGAGCTTATGGAATTATTACTAAAGGTCTACATATATCCTGACGGAGACAAACCTATCTTCCACCAACCACATTTGAATGGTATATATGCTTCAGAAGGTTGGTTTATGAAGCTAATGGAGTCGAACACACAGTTTGTTACAAAGAACCCTGAGAAGGCTCACTTGTTCTACATGCCATACAGTGTGAAACAGCTTCAAAAACGTATCTTTGTACCTGGATCACATAACATCAAACCTTTATCCATCTTTCTTAGAGACTATGTCAACATGCTCTCCATCAAGTACCCGTTTTGGAACCGCACTCACGGATCAGATCATTTCCTCGTCGCTTGCCATGATTGGGTATCCAAATTGTTTCTGATCTCTTATATAACAATCTCTTTTAACCTCTTTTACATTATGATCTCTTTGTGCAGGGTCCTTACACAGTGAGCGAGCACCCAGAGTTAAGACGAAACACCATTAAAGCTCTTTGCAACGCAGATTTATCAGACGGAATCTTTGTACCTGGGAAAGACGTTTCTCTCCCGGAAACTTCCATAAGAAACGCCTTGAGACCACTTCGCTACATTGGAAACGGAAACAGAGTTTCTCAACGTCCCATTCTCGCTTTCTTTGCTGGTAACCTTCACGGTCGTGTCCGTCCACAGCTTCTAAAACACTGGAAAAACAAAGACAACGACATGAGAATCTATGGTCCACTTCCACGCAGCATATCTCGGAATATGACTTACGTGCAACACATGAAATCAAGCAAATTCTGTCTTTGTCCAATGGGTTACGAAGTGAACAGTCCACGAATCGTTGAGGCTATCTACTACGAATGCGTCCCTGTTGTGATCGCTGACAACTTCGTCTTGCCGTTCAGTGATGTGCTAGATTGGTCGGCGTTCTCAGTGGTTGTAACGGAGAAGGAGATCCCTCGGCTGAAGGAAATACTATTGAAGATTCCAGTGAGGAGATATCTGAAGATGCAGAGTAACGTGAAGATAGTTCAGAGACATTTCTTGTGGAGCCCTAAACCTAGAAGGTATGATGTCTTTCATATGATACTTCATTCTATCTGGTTTAACCTTCTCAATCAGAATCAGACTTCTTCTTTTTCTGATCATAATCCCAATTCCTGACATTATGTCTGTACATATATGTAAGCAAAGAAATATATTGGCATTAGCAAATGGGCTTATCGAGTCACATGTTCCTTCCATTAAGGCCATAGTGAATACCAATGGGCTTAACAGAATGGAAAAGATGATCCTCAATCACCACGTAGTGTTCATGTTATTAGCTCCGCTGGTTCTATTGAATTTATTATGAGTTAGATTAGTAAAACAAAGTGTTGAAAAGATTTTAACAAAACAAACACACAAAAAAGTCAACGACGAAATAAAAGGTAAGTAAACGAACTAATGGCAAAAAAACATCGTATTAAACGAATTTCCACCGGTTTAATAATTAGGGTTATATCTTTGACGGCGACGATATCTATTACCATTTTGGTAAAATGTTCTAGGACTAGAACATTTTACGGAAATGGTGAGACAAGCTTATTAAAAAAAAAAGAAAAAAGCATTTACATAAATGCAGGGCTATTTACATAAATATATTATATATTTAAATATTACGATCCTGTCCTGCATTTGTATATGAATATAACTTTTAGATATTTATTAAACGTGGTTGAAATACTAGTTTTTATACAATGATAAATTCATTTGCTTACGAATTGAAAATCATTCTAAACAACAAAACGAACTAATTTATTAGAACATTAATAACAACAAAATATGTAAAAGATGGAATATATCAATTTTTGATTTCCTTCGGAAGAACTAATTATAATATAGAGAAATAAATTGAGTTCTTATGTGGACGCTTAACTGAATACAACTTCTATTCTTTATGATTTCCAAACCATTAAACTAACTCTTTAGTTGTACCTTCTCCTCTAATATAAAAATGGTACGTACGTTATTCTTATAGATTTTTTATACAAACTTGTACAACCCAAAAAAAAATTCTAAAATTTCCTTAATTTTAAGACAATAAAATATGAGTATATTCGAAAGTACATAATACAATATTAGTTCGTGGACCGGAGTGGAGTAATGTAAATGTTATAGAATGGCCCCATAGAATTTAAAACATTGGGACAAAATTAAACGACCATGAGCATACACATACATCGATATTATATATAGTCCGGTGGTCCTCTACTGCAATTCAGTATTGTCTATGTTAGTTATACGTGTTAGTATATCCCCACGTTTACATCTTATATTTAGCTTTAAATTTTGATATCTGCCTTTCATTGATTGGCTTAGATTGTATAGGCATGTCTCAACAACTCGTACCACGCAGCAATACACTGTCGTTTTCTTCTTTTTTAATTTAACATTTTTGTATACCCCATTTATTCAATTCTTCAACCCCAACCTTAAGTATTTCCATATATTATATATAGCCCTACGACATTGATTGCCTATACATACACAAATTAGTTATTCTAATCGGAATATATTTAGTACTTACAAAATTGTAATTGCTATATAAACAGGGCCGATCCAAACATTTTTTACACCTAAAGTAAAAAAGAAAATTTAAAAACTAAAACACACTTTGAGGGATTTGAACTAATTCCTTCAAGTTAAATGGCACTACCTTTCAACAAACCTTAAACATGATATCCCTATAATTGGTGTTGGGATAAGCTTGAAGATGATAATTTGAAGTGCAAGTTATTTGAAATAGATTAGATAAGTTAGTTATGTTTAGGAGTTATCTAAATATAAAGTGTAATCCTATTAGGAATAGGAACTTGTCTAGTCTATATAAAGAGATGCCAAGGTTGTGACATAACTTGTGAGTTCATTGTTTGAAAGTTTAGGTTTTTGAGTTATTTTTCCTAAGCTAATAAAGAAGAGTTATTTCTTTATAATCT